>CAUYSK010123959.1:0-103754 GCA_963575035.1 Avahi laniger
AAACAATACAATAAGAGAAAAAACAAAGAAATAAAGGACTACCCAGGATGAAGAGACCAACATCCTACATATCAATGCTATCAATTAATGTTAACGGACTGAAGGCCCCTCTCAAAAGACATAGTCTGGCTGAATGGATAAACATAAATTCTTTATATAAATTGGTAGAAAAATTTAAATACTTGAAGTTTGACTTTATATTCAACTTCAACAGAACATATACATATTATGTAGATATTACCATCTATGTGACATAAAATATGACTACAGTTTGAATTTTAAAGACAAAAGAAATTGAAGTTGTCTTTAAGGATCCCCAAATTATGATAACCAAAATCATAATGGAATAACCAAATGTAAAACTTGTTACAAAACAGAAAGGGAATCTAATCTAATTCAATCTAATCAAATTAAAAACGAAAAGAATGGATCCTCTGACAGAAGCAACTGCAATTTCTAATTCCTTGATACAAAAAAAAAAACAAACAACTTAGTTACTTAACTTGTTTACATTTAAATTTAAGTGATTGTAGAAAATATTTTAATATAAAGAAAATGTTGACAGGCTTCCCCAAAATAAATAAGAAAAATATTTAATATAATATTAAGTTTTAGACATCACTGTTAGAGTTCCCAGTGACTAAATTGTTGACTTTGGAAACCTAGATGAAGTGAAATTTCAGAGAAATAAATTTAAGTCAAATATAATGCTCATCATTACTTTGGGGACCACTGAACAACCTGAGGCAACTGTGGAGGACTCTCCCTTTCTGTCACTTTCTCTCATTCCTTTGTCTCTGTCCCTTCTTTTTGGTCTTCTCTTTCTCTTTTGTTTCTTTGCCCTACTGTTAGCTTTACAAACTTTTTTTGTACTGACTACTTTACTAATATATAATATGTGTATGTTTTTAAAAGTGCACTAATCACAAATGTACAACCTGGAGAATTTTTGCATGCTTTCCACAGAGATAGTACTAATTTACTCTCCTACTAGCAATGTGTGGGAGTGTGTCCCCCCCTCCCCACCTTCTCTTCAACCTTCTCAATCTTTGCTACTCTGGTAAGTGAAAATGGAATCCCAGTATTGGTTTTAATGTACATTTCAACAATTATAAATACAACTGCACATGTTTCCATATGTTTCAGGGTCATTTCTGTTTCCTTTTCTGTGAACTTTCTGTTCAGATCCTTTGCTCATTTTTTTTTTCTATTGGTTGTTGGTCTTTTTCTTAGTGATTTGCAGGGTTTTATACAGCAGGGATAATTGCCCTTAAGTTGGTCCTGGGAGTTGCAAGTATTTTTTCCCAAGTTGTCACATGCCTTTTGAGTTTGCTTTTGATGGTTTTGCCATTCAGGGTTTTTTATGTACTCAAATTTATAAGTTTTTATTTAATGACTTTTAGATTACAGGTCATGGTTAGAAAGGAAAATTTTGAAGGAGGCAGGCTATATTATTCTGAATAGCCTTAGCAAACTTCAAAAAGGAGTGAAACAAAGAACAACACAGGATTGAAAGATGGGGAAATGGATAATTTAGCTAGTAAGGACCTCACAATCAACTTTGCTATTCAGTTTGACATGTATTTTGAGTATCATTGTATCATCCAAGGTTCTCATTCCAAATGACAGAAACTAATTTAAGCAGAAAAGGGAAGATATAAGGGAGTTCGTTGAAGCTAAGCAAAGCCTCGTTAATAGGGCTCAGAGAATAGAAAAGACAAAGGGAATCCATATGCAAGATCCTACACGGGCTCAGACCTTGTTAGGGCTGCTGCCATTGGCTTCAGTGCCGCTGGAAACTGGATCCAAACAACAGAATGAATTAACTGTACTCACTTCATTGTGTCACTTGTCTCAGATCCTTTGTGTCAGCTGCTTCAGATTCAAAGTCCCAGGTAGAAGCATTCAGTTGACCAGGCAGTCATGAAAATTAAAAGCAAATGAAGCTGAAATCTTAATTTAACCAAATGCTGGTGAGGAAATAGCTGATATAAAGTTACTTTATTTAGATTTCTTGTTATATTTCCCTTTTACGTATTAATAAAAGTTTCAGCTTTATTACAGAATATGACCTGCCTATAAAAAGTTTTATATTTTATTCATTCTAAAAATATAAGATACTTGAATGATGAGTTTTATCTGTGCCTTTTGTCATAAATGAGTTCAATTCTAATACATGCTGAGATGACATTATTTCAGATCTGTCCATTACAACATTTTTAGTCTGTTGTAGGAACAATAATGGTGCATTTAGCATAGTTTTGTTCACTATTATTTAGCATCTATGGTTTCTATGGAAACAGACTTAACATTGACCCAAATTCTCTGAGCTTTTTTTTTTTTCCAACTTGCAATTGTTTTCATAATGTCAGAGCTTTGGATTATATCATCAACTCAATTTTGTTCCACAGTTCTGCTGCAACTCCACATATTCATTCCCATACTGTGCAGTAAAAACCACAGGGTTTATGGCAAAAAATGGGATTGGAGCACAGCACTCAAAAACTTCATCAGTGACACACAAAAAGATAGGAACTAATAAAAACAATAGCACAGTTTTACATATGTTAGTTGGCTAAAAACAACAATAAATATGGCACTTGACCTTTAGAAAGATCTGGAGTTTGCTGAGAAAGTGGGTTTCAGAAGAGTTGCAGCTTGTGAGTTGTGAAGTGGCAGTAGGAGAATGATGATATGAAATCAATGGAAAGTTATAAAACCAGAAGTAGATGAATGGAAGTCACTAGAAATGTTTTGAGATATGTGCCTGTGTGTTTTGTATATTCTTACAAGGGTCAGGTCAGCTGGATACAATTTTCTGCATTTGCTTAGTGTTTTTTGTGGATGAAAGTTATGTTATCCTCAAATTGTTCCTTGATGTATTAGTTACATTAGAATAGTACATTTGCATTTTTATAACAAGCTTATAGCAGAATTGACTGTATTTTTATAAGAACAACTTAATAATATGTATTTTAAAGTGAAATGAGAGTTAGGGGAAAAATAATGTTTTAACTTTATAGCATTAAAGAAGTAGTTTTTAAACATTTAAATTAGCACTGTTATGTATTTGCACTGTATGTATTTTAATGTATTAAGTTGGGATAATATCTCCAATTTAAGAGTTTAGGAGTTAGATGCCCTTCATCCTTCACCTAGAAAATGGAATAATAATAATAATATATTGGGCCTCTTACTGGTTAATTGAAGCCACTGTTGGAGGATAAAATTAGTTTTAACTACATGTACATGCAATGCAATATTAGCCATAAAAAAGAATAAAATTCTGATACATGCTAAAATATGGAGGAACCTTGAAAATATTCTGCTAAGTAAAATAAGCCAGACCTAAAAGGACAAATGTTCTATGATTTCCCCATATATGAGATACATAGAATAGGCAAATTCATAAAGACAGTAGAATAAAGATTACTGGAGGGAAGAGGAACTGGACAGTTGTAATGAGTACAGTTACTGTTTGGAATGCTGAAAATGTTCTGGAAATGGATAGCAGTGATGGTTGTATAATAATGTGAATGTACTTAATGCCACTGAATTGTATACTTAAAAATGTTAAGATGGTAAATTTTATGTTGTGTATATTTTATCATGATAATATCAGTTTTGTTTTAAGAGACAGGGTCTCGCTCTGTTTCCCAGGCTGGAGTGCAGTGGCATGATCATAGCTCACTCTAACCTTGAACTCCTGAGCTCAAGCAATCCTCCTGCCTTAGCCACCCCAGGCGCCTGCCACCATGCCTGGTTAGTTTTTTATTTTTTTATAGAGGCAAGGTCTCACTATATTGCCCAGGCTGATCTTGAACTCCTGGCCTCAAACGATCCTCCTGCCTTGACCTCCCAAAATGCTGGAATTACAAGCAGGAGCCATGCTGTGAGCCACTGTGCCCAGCCAAATAAGTCACTTTACTTTTCTCTTTGGTATTCATATCCTCAACTTGGCCTGTATGTACTATTAATTATACAGATTCTCTGAATATTTGTAATCATTTATCAGAACTGGATATATAACTAGTTTGCTTTTGCTTGTCAAAATTTAACTGTTGAATTTAGATGTTTCTTATAATACCTAGCAGTTAAAGTGATTTTTTTGAATTTTACCAATTCCATTAAGAAAGTCCAAATTTTTTTTCTTCTAATGGAAAGCAGAAAAATATTTGTTAACCTTAATGTTCACTGTTCACATATACATGTAGTAAATTAACTCCTTAACATTTGAGAAATAGGCCAAAGTACCCTGGAATTTCTTACTTGGTGTTGTAGAATTCCTGGAATGTTTAAGCTGTTGACTGAAATTCTGAATTTCTATTGAATTAGACAAAAATATGTTCTTGAAGTATTTGCCAAATAATTCGAGTAAATTGGTCTTTCCATTGATTTCCAAGAGTCATAATAATTGAACAGTGTTATTAAGCTAGGTCAGGGATAGTTTTTTTTTTTTTTTTTTTTAAGAAATCTACAACAAATGGTTTGCTTAGCTATTTCATGTTATAAAGTTTTTATGTTTTTACTTACGTATTTCCTAAAATGTTACCCAATTGTATTTCAGGTTGCAACAAGGACAATGTTAGAGCAGGCTGTAAAAAATGTGGCTACCGTAAGTACACCAAAAAAATAACATTTTGTATATTGCTGTTACTAGAATCATTGCCTCTTGGACAATATGACTTAGCATCGTGATTTCAGGGACCCTATACATAGTCTTTTAGTCTTAAGCTAAGGTATACAGTTGATTCAGAAATTCCTCTGTTAGCACTAAATGTTTAGTTTTCTTCCCTGCTTTAAACCTAGTGACAGGTATGACTAGCAAAGATATCGTTAAATACAGGTGGTTAGTAGTAGATTTAGGAGTTTGAAGAAAGTATATATTTCTGAAAGTGTACGTATATACTTTTACTCCTTATCCTTACAGGTACTAGGTGAGGCAGTGAAGGCATTGCAAACTATTTATAAAGATTTTTTGTGTTTATTGAATTTACTTATCCCTTTTTATAAAGATGTAATTGGTCCCAGAATTTCTGCTCATGGGCAAAAACTTGATTTAAACAATCATTAATCTCCATTATGATTAATATAAAAGAATGAAAAGGTAAAGTTCAACATGTGCAATTATATACTACAAATTCGTAACTTTATACTGTAAATAAATATTATTTCTCTAATTAAATATAGTAATTCCTAAAGCTTTACTAACAGCTATAACAAGAGCATTCACTATTTTCTAAGTTGTCTGGGGACCCTGCAAATTAGCCTGAATTTTTAATACACTCCAAATCATTGAAGAGCTGTTTATTTATTTTTTACCAATTAAAGTAGATTTGACAAAAAGAGTTCCATACCAGAACATGTCATAAAAGAGCCCTCAGGGCATAAATCTCAACCAGAAGGACAAAATAAAAGCATGCCAAGAGACCAAGTTACATACATCCAAGTTAAGGATAAAACTTGGCTCAAGGAAAGCATGAACATACATATCCCTGATATAAATGAAAACTGATGAATGTACTTGCATGCAAGACAGGAATGTGATTACATATTTTGTTTTTTTAAATTTGTTTCTATTTATTTCTGCTTTGTTTACTTTCACTCGTTGCTAACTTACATGTCTCATCTCTTTATTCAAGCCTTAACAACTCACTACATGTAGAAATGTTGTATTTACTTCAAAATTTAGTATGGGTTTCCCAGTTTGTCTACTATATCAGTTTATCTGCCTGGACTTCTGTTAACCTAAGACTTTGAGGAAAGCAATTAAACTCATTGTTTGGAAGTAGAATATTTATTGATGTAGTCTCCTCATTATTTTATTTTAGACAACAATTGAAACATTTGCAGTAATTACATTTTTTTTTAGAGAAGCCAAGGCAGCAAAATTGTTGACAGTCTTTCCAAGTTTAGTTCTTTCAGGTTTATTATTCAGATCTTTGATTTTAGTGATAAAGTTATTAAACAATTTCTAATTTGTCTCCTGTGGAAAAATTTAGTAGTAATTACCCTTCTGTGTTAAATTCACATCTCTACAGCTGTTAGAGATGAAGATCTTCTCAATGTACACATCTTTCTGATAGAAACTACATTGTAAAAACTAGCTTGTTTTTATTTGGGGGCCAGAATCTTTGTATTGCTTGTATAGGGGTAAAAGAAAGGTCAACAAGATGATTTGAAATTTTTTAATGCCCCAAAATATAGGTATTCTTCAGTTAGTTACAAGAAAGTATTCTCTCTATTGTGAAAATAGTGATTTGGATTGTACTGTATAATGAATTTTAATACTTGATTGAAAAATATCTTAATTTCAGTATGTTTCAAAGTATCAAGTTAAGTATGAATGTGTTACTAAATAATATGGATCTCTTTTTCTTGGCAGAATTTCCTTAAAAAAATTAACTTAAAAGAGATTTATAGAAAAAGAGTTATTTCTATAATGAGTTTTTATTAGAATTTTTTTTAAGTTGGCAACTTCTGAGTACTTAAAAACTATAAGGACATTAAACCTTTGTCCATGGAATAAATGTCTCAAATAATTAATTATAGTTCCCAGAAAATATTAAAACAAGATCAGTACAGTAAACTCAGTAGTTGGGCATTTGATCACAGCAATAGAAAATAAAAGCAGATACCTAAATACTTTTAACATTTTATTTAACTTAAATATAAAATCATCTCTTTTCCATTGTTTATAGGTCTGCTTATTAGCATTACATATGGTCTTTTATGTCCAAACGACATCTGAAATGCACTTTTTATTTTTTATAGTTTATTTCTTCAAAGATGGGCAAGAATTTAAGACACTTGTAAGGAAATCTGAGTGGCAAATGCACTATGACACTTAGTATGTAGGCCCTGCAATGGTAGGACAGTCCTAGACAATGAAGAATTTTCTGGCCCAAAGTATCAGTGGCACCCCCTTTGAAAAATTGGTACCTTTTCTCTGTTTCAGATTTTTTCCCTATCGTTTACAGTCTTCTTGCCAATGCTTACTATGCCAACTGCTTTTAAAAGCAATTCATTTAGATCAAATCTTTCCAAAAGTACAGCTTTTGTTTCCTAGAACAATTCTTTTTGTCCTCATTCACATTTTATCAACCTGTGTGATATATAATTAAACAAATTTTGGAATAATCAATAACAAACTCTTGGTGGAATTAAATATCAGCTGGGGGAGTAAAATGTGTAGGCATGAACTGAGGAAAAAGTGACCAAGAAGGTGCAGCACTGGGAGAAACAAGGGTAAAGCATCACAAAAGCCATAAGGAGTAAGGGTTTTCAAAATTGAGGGGAAATTGTCAGGTGTAACAGTTAAGATTCATGAGAAATGGATTGAAAAATGTTCATAGAATTTGCCAGATAGGATGCTTTGCTAACCTTAACAAGATCAGTTTAAGTAATTGTAGGTCACAAAACAAACTATTAATATATGTTTGGGTCTGAATAGAGAAGTGGAGAGAGCCAACATAGTCCCCACTGTAAAGAAATTTACATGAGAAAGTAGGAAACATATTGAGTAATTCGTAGAAGGAAATGTGAGAAATGGTTTTATTTTTTTAAGACATAAGATGTTTGTACAGACTGAGGGGATGTTAGAGGAGTTTGCAGATATGAGTGACAAAAAAGAAATTAAGTTCCTCTAATAGGTATGACAAGGACACCTCAAGTTTGGAAGAAACTAGGTCAGAATAGGTATAGATGCTTTCAGGTGTGGAGACAAAGTGGAAGGAGATGCTGCCTGGTAATCTCAGTTTTCTTTGTGTATTAGGAGACAGGATTGTCTATTTAGAGAAAGGATTTGGGTGAGACAGGACAGTGGTTGATGAATGTTTTGAGATAGGCACAAGTTTGGGAAACTCACTGAGGGAAATAGGAGATGAAGTTGACCAAGTAAAAATAAAAAATGAGATAATTACGTGTATGCTAATATGCATTAATGTTCTCAAGCATTGCTTGGCTGCCCCAGGCTAGTAACAACCAAGAGAAATGGTAACTTTGAGCCACATTAGTTGTTTTGCACTGAGGAACTGTAGATGAACAAGGATATGAGAGAGTCAAAAAGACTTGTGTAAGAGTTGTTCAGATGGTCAGTAATGAGAGGTTTGAGAATAGGAGAAAATGAAGATATTAAGGAACTGAAGATCTCAACGAGATTGGAAAACAGATCTGGGCATAGGTGTAAAGGAATGAGAAAGTTAGAAGAACAGTCATAATATAATACTGGAGTTTAAAATTTCAGAGATACAACAGTTGCAGGTGATGATGACAAGCCACCATAGTGTGGCCATGGAATCCAGAATGTCAAGGAACTGAGAAAAGCTATCCAACAACCTAGGCCAGAGGTGGAGAACCTGCGGCCTTAAGGCCACATGTGGCCTTCTAGATCTTTAAGTGCAGCCTTTTGACTGAATACGAATTTTAAGGCTGCAGGTTCCTCACCCCTGACCTAGGCTGTCCATTCACGCTTATGGCACAGCTTAGGGTAAAGAGCTAGAGTGTGAGCCAGGTTCCACATACTTCAATGAACGAGGCTATTAAACTACGGGCAGCTGAATGGAGAGTAGAAGACTACCGTTGAGAAGCCTAGAGGAGAATACTAATAATACCGAAGTAAAGAATGATTAGATACAGAGAAGTGTCCTCAAGGAAGAGCCAAATATCCCTTAAAACAAGTGGTAGAGGGAGCATTCTGCGAACAGGTAGGGCAGGTACATGTTTAAGAAACTATAGTAAAAAGACTGGGAGACGGGGGCAATGATCAGGGGACCAAAAACAGAGCAATATGAAGATGAGACTTCAAGGAAATATATATGACTACAAAGGCCTACGTTTTTTTGGGTAGGAACCAGAATGATAGAGATTTGAAGCTTGGTGGGATTAACTGGGTTTAGGAATTCAAATGTTTATAAAATAGCTTTTGTGTTCTCAAATCTGAGGATTTTAGGTAGAGCCAAAGCCTGGAAAACTGTTGTTAGCATAGCCTACATATATTCTGTAAGCTAAGAAGTAGGCATTGGAGCACCCTAATTATGAAACAAGAGTATTTTTATGCATTGATAGATTTTTACCTGTACAGTCAAAATAAAGCTGGAAGTTTTATTGTTATTTGGCATTTAGAGTTGCAAACATAGCCACTCCTGGAGTGAGGTAAGGGGAGAATATACTTTTGCTTGTATTAGTGTAATAAATGGTCATAACCTGGTACCATGTATTAAATAACTATTTGGTGCTAGGCTCTGTACTAATTTCATTTTATTTCATTCTTAAAACAACTCCGTGAATAGGTTTCATGGTCTCCATTTTTGTGAACATTTAAGACCAGTGGCTCTGACACCAGATTACTTAGGTACAAAGCTCAACTGGCTATGTGACATTAGGTAAATTAATTTGCATAACCACTCTGTGTTTTGGTTTTTTGTCTGTAAAATGAGATAATTATTGTACCTAATTCTGTAGAGTTGTTGTGAAGATTAAATGAGTTCATGAAAATGAAGTGTTTAGATCAATGGCTGGCCATAATAAGTTCTCAGTATTGTTATTGATTATTTCTTTTACTACAAATCAGAAAACTGAGGCTCAGGGTTACTCTGTTAGTAAGTAGGAAAACTAAAATTTGAACTCTGGTTATCTATACGATTTTACACTGTGCCATGCTGCTTTTTGTTCCTTTTTATTAAAAAATTATTGTAAAATATATATAACACAAAATTTGCCATTTTAACCATTTTTAAAAAATTAACTGCCATGTGAGTTTTATTTAACTCATGCTAGTTTTGAGCCCAGGGCCTTGCGAAGCATATGTAACTCTCACATATCTCTTTACCTTGGGAGCTGCATGGTGTACAGGCAACTCACGCTGCCAGGCTGTAACATACATGTAATGTGATGGGTGGCCCCTGGGGAAAACCCTGCAGTTGGTTCATGAAAATCTTGTTGATGTTCTTATTGTTACAATTAATATTGACAATTTAATTGCATGTGACTCACACACAGAAAACAATAAAAAAATGACAATTTTTTCATTAAATTAGGATCATTTTGTTTTCGAGATTTTTATTCTATTTTCATAATAAAACACCATGGCTCCAAGGAAAAATTTTTTTTCTAGTGTGGCAGTGTGTTACATATACAATTAAATGGCATTAATTACATTCATTGTTATACAACCATCACCACCATCTATTCCAAAACTATTTCATCACCCCAAACAGAAACTCTGTAACCATTAAGCAATAACTCCCCACTCTCTCCTTTCCCCAGCCCCTGGTAACATCTCTACTCTTTCTCTATGAATTTGCCTATTCTAAATATTTCCTATAAGTGGAATCATACAACATTTGTCCTTTCGTGTCTTGCTTATTTCCTTTACCATAATGTTTTCAAGGTTCATCCATGTTGTAGCATGTGTTGTAACATTCTTTTTGTGGCTGAATAATATTCCATTGTGTGGATATACTACATTATATTTATCCATTTGTCTATTGATAGACACTTAGTTGTTTCCACCTTTAGGTATTGTGAATAATACTGTGATGAATGTTGATGTACAATTATCTGTTTGAGTCCCTGTTTTCAATTCTTTTGGGTATATATACCCAGGAGTGGAATTACTGGGTCATCTGTGTTCACCTTTTTGAAAAACTGCCAAACGGTTCCCCACAGCAACTATACCATTTTTATATTTCCACTAGAAATGTACAAGTGTTCTAATTTCTCAACATCCTCACCAATACTTCTCATTTTCCTTTTTTTAAAATTATAGCCATCTGTGATAATAAGAAATACACATTTGGTCATTGTCCCTGGTTTCTGACGTGGGACTTCTAAACCCCTTGTAATTTCCTGAGTGATAGGGGTGATAAGAGCGTTTTCTGTTATTCATAATAAGCCACTTTCAACCATACCTGAGTTTATAGTAAGGTGACTCTTAGGAGACCCCCAGGTAGCTTCAGGTGCCACAGGAACCTGTGATTAGAAAGTTGAAGTTTTTAGCTCACTCTTAGACCTGCAGAAAGGGGGAGAGGAATGAGGAGCTAGAGAATGAGTTTAATCACCAGTGGTCAGTAATTTAATCAATAGTGCCTATGTAATGGGACCTTCATAAAAACCCCTCAATGACAGGGTTCAGAGAGCTGCTGGGTTGGTGAACACATAAAAGTGCTGGGAGTGTGGCATACCCAGAGAGGCCATGGAAGCTCTGTGCCCCTTCACTCATACTTTGCCCTATTCGTCTCTTCCATTTGGCTGTTGCTGAGTTCTATGCTTTTACTGGTAAAAGTAAGTAAACTGTTTTCCTGAGTCCTGTGAGCCATTTTAGCAAATTATCAAAGTTGAGGAGAGGCTTATGGGAACCCCTTGACTTTATAGCTACTTGGAAAGAAGTATGGTTGGCCCAGATCTACAGTTGACACCTTAAGTGGGAGGAGCCTTGTGGGTCTGAACCCTTAACCTATAGAGTCTGTGCTAACTCCAGCTAGTGTCATAATCGAATTGAATTGTTGGATACTTAATTGTCCAGAGAGTTGGAGAACTGTTTGTTGGTATGGAAAAACCAACACATTTGATGTAGAAGTGTCGTGAGTAGAAAGAGTTCGGACCATACTAATAGATGTGAACAGTATCTCATTGTGATTTTGATTCGTATTTCCCTGATGACCAGTGATGTTGAGTGTCTTTTCATGTGCTTATTGGCCATTTGTATTTCTTCTCTAGAAAAATATCTATTCAAGTCCTTTGCTCATTTTTTAGTTGAGCTGTCTTTTTGTTGAGTTACAGTTCTTTATATATTCTAGATATTAAACCATACCAAATATGATTTGCAAATGTTTTCTCCCATTCTATAAATCATCTTTTCATATTCCTGATAACGTTCTTTGCACAGAAGTTTTTAATTTTGATGAAGTCTGTTTTATCAGTTTTTTCTTTTGTTGCTTTTGCTTTTTATGTCATATCTAAGAATCCATTGCCAAATCAAAGGTAATGAAGATTTACTCCTATGCTTTCTTCTAAGAGTTTTATGGTTATAGTTCTTATATTTTATGGTCTCTGATCCATTTTGAGTTAATTTTTGGATATGGTGTGAGGTAAGGGGTCCAACTACATTCTTTTGCGTGTGGAAATCTAGTTGTCTCTATACCATCTCTGGGAGAGACTATTCTTTCTTTCACTGAATGTACCTGGCACCCTTGTCAAAACTCGGTTGGCCCTATGTGTATGAGTTTATTTCTGGACTTTCTATTCTATTGTCTATATATCTATCCTTATGCCAGTACCAACTGTTTTAATTACTATAGCTTTGTGGTAAGTTTTGAAATCAGGAAGGGTGAGTCTGCCACCTTTTTTAATTTTTTTCCAGATTGTTTGCCTACTTGAGGCCTTTTGCATTTCCATGTGAGTTTGAAGACTGGTTTTTCCATTTCTGAAAAAAGCCACATCATTTTTTATAATCAGCCATTAATATGTTATAACTTGAAATATTCCCATATATCCATGATCAAAACCAAGTTTCTAAGAATTCTTTGCTCATTATCTACTTGGTGCCTAAATAGAAAATAAGCCACAAGAACTTTAATTTGGAACACAATTATTTCCTAAGCTTAATTCACTTGTTCTCCAAAAGAAAATAAGAAACTTTATTTGTAGTTTCACAAGTAATTTGACTTATCATTTTACAGTCACTTTGGTTGAAGCAAAGCTAAAATGGGTGTGGGACAGAGAATGCTACCAGTGTATTCATTGTTTAAGCATTTTATTTATTTTAAATGTGCATTTCAACATAAGGCATTTGGGCACAAAGCTAGCTTGAGTAAAGAAAAAATTGTGCTATCAGGAGTTCTGATCAAAATGGCAAGCTGAACCAACATAGAAAGTCCTCCATTCTTTTCCACACACACACAAAGATGTAGGTGAAAAGTAGAGTGGTAACAACAACAAAACCCAGCTCCAAAGAATGAAAGGGAAATCCCCAGCTGTTAGAAATAAAAAAGAGCAAAAGTCAAAGTCAGAGCAGGGGATGCCAGCTGAAAAATATGGAGTCTGCAGGCCTACTGGGGAGGCCTTTAAGGGCTGTGGAGTGAAGCCTCAGGGCCCTGAGGGATGGCGCATGGCAAGAGTGGAGCCCCTCGTGTAAGTCAGATTCCTCAAAAAGGCTGTGAAACAGGCATTAGAAAAAAGAAAGGAAAGTAGCAAGAATGCTTACAGTGTGTTTGAGTTCCTATAAAATAATAATTAGAAGAAAAGGAATAATCAGGAATTAGCAGCCCAAGCTTACACCTCCTAAGTATGTGTGAGTGAATTTACACTGCTTCCAGTGAGGCAGGAACTATTTTTCCCCACACTAAGAAATTGATGTTAGAATTGATCTGATATCAAATCAGATAAAAGTCCA
This sequence comes from Avahi laniger, assembly GCA_963575035.1. NCBI lineage: Eukaryota > Metazoa > Chordata > Mammalia > Primates > Indriidae > Avahi > Avahi laniger. Next base: position 13,394 of record CAUYSK010123959.1, read on the forward strand.
GCTACATGTTGTGATTAATAAAACTATGCATAAAACTAAACACTACACAGAAAACTAAAAACTACACAGAAATTTTCAAAACAAAGGGATGGAAAAAAGAGCAGAGAGATATTAAGTTGAACATTGCTGATATTCAGTTATTTTACTCACAAAAATGACAATTTCTTATGATTCAGTGAATTCTTTAAAGAGCACTAGTGGAACAATTTTAATTTCAGATTCTTGAGGTAAAAGCAATACTGTGGATAAAGCAATTCAAGAACAATCAAGTAAAAAGATAAAATAATAGTGGTCTTGAATGTGTTTACTAATATAGTGTCAAAATATATACTGCAAAAATTGTATTACAAGGCGAAATCAACAAACCAGTAATAACAGTACAATTTTTAAGTACTTCTGTGAGAAGTTATTTGACAAAAATTTAAGACAGAGAAGAGTCAAAGACAAAATAAACATAGAACCTTTTTCAACAAATAGTGATATACAGTCATGCATCACTTAACCACAGGGATACATTCTGAAAAATGTGTCTTTAGGCAATTTTGTCCTTGTGTAAACATCACAGAGTGTACTTACACAAACCTAGATGGTGTAGCCTACTACACACCTAAGGTTATATGGTATAGCTAGTCCACTGCTTCTAGGCTACAAACCTGTATAGCATGTTACTGTACTGAATACTGTAGGCAGGTATAACATGATGGTAAGTATTTGTATATCTAAATATGTCTAAACATAGAAAAGGGCCAGTAAAAATACAGTATTATGTTATGGGTCCAGCAATCCCTTGCCGACCTAACCGTTGTCATGTGGCACATGATTGAATATTCTTTTGAAATACATACCTCTTTTCTAAATTTACCACATCCTAGACCACAAAAGAAATCTTATCACATATCAAAGAACTGATATCATACAGATCCCATTCTCTGATAACAGTCTAATAAATTCAGACATCAACAGTAAAAACAAAATTTGACAACTCCATGTATTTGGAAACTGAAACGAGTGCTGCTAAGTAATTCATTTGGAAAGAAATCACAATGGAGGGAAATTGTTTCCAACAATATGACAGAGTAGACCCTCTGATGAACAGCTAAGAAACTTGTATAAAATGTGCAATATATATTGTATTTTACATACATTAGTATACTAGGAAGAAAATAAAGAATTAAAGTGTATTAGTATTCAAAGACCAACAACCGAAGGAAAGCAGAAGCTCCCAGAGATAAGCCCTGAGGGTATTTGATGAACTCAGGATTTTTGAACTTCTATTTGAGTTCTGTTTGAGCTGGCAGGATGCAGGGGATAAAAGCAAGGCCCAGAGCTCTGCCTAAGCAAGACTGGGACTCTTATCAGGAGATTCTCTGATATAAATCTAGGACTCCCGAAGGATTCCCCCAACAAAGTAAGAGAGCTAGAGATAAATCCTAACACAAGAGTGGTAGTGAATAATTAGTGAATTATTAATATTTGGTCACCATCAGCATTGGTTTTTTGGGACACTGAAAGTAGTTATGCTTCATGTAACTTTTGTTCAATTTTTATGTGCTAAGGTATATTTATCTATGTGTGTGTGTATGAGTACACTCGGTTACATTGTTATTTTTTTTATCATTGGTCAGTCTTGGTCAAGAAAATTTGAAAGTTACCCTACATTGTTTATAATAGCAAACTAGTGGAAGCAACCTAAGTTTCTAACAGTAGTAAGATAAATAAATATGATTTTCATACAGCGAAACATTATTCATTAGATAAAATGAAAAAGTTACACCTACTTATGTTAACATAGATAAAGCACAAAAAATATTGAGTGGCAGGAACCAGGTGTAGAATGATAGGTATGTGTAATTCAGGTTTTTTTTAAGTACATAATACAATATGTTGTTTGAGAAAGGTAGACACCAGCTTCTGTGTAGTCACTTCTGAGGACAGAAAAAATGGAATGGCATTAAGGCAGGGTTTCAAAAGGTGGTACAAGCTTTCCAACTTTGTGTGTGTGTGGTTGCGCACGTGTACGCGCGAGAGAGCTTTTTCCTTAAAAGAATAGAAAGTGAATATGACAAAATGTTAACATATAGGTGATAGGTATTTACATATTGGTTATATTATTTCCTATACTTTTCTGGTGTTACGATACTTGACTTTCTAAAAATTATATCATGCAGTAGATCAATAACTGTTGCAATTTTCTTACAGGGAGAGTCTTATAGGAGAATTATGCCAGAATTAAATTTTTAGGTGTCCTTTCGAAAAGCACATTCAGTTATATTAATGCTTGTACATTATTATGACAACTTTAATTAGATGAAAACTATATGATTGTATGAGTGCAGTGTCAAATTAGGAAGGAAAAGGCACAGGAAAGGAATAAAATATAAAATCCCAAGTATGAGGGTTTACTTTTGAGTTACTTGGTTTTAAAAATATTACCATATTTTTAGAAAGGGAAAATACAGAAATGCAATACTTTGAAATCTATAAGAAATGGCTCCAGAAATGCTTATTGAATTAGAAGTTCTGATGAAGAAGGGAAGTAGTTCTCTCTGAGTATTGCATTCAGGGAAAATAACTGCCACCAACTGAATAAAAGTTAAAGCTTTTTACATTATTAAAATTGTAACTTGCTGCTAACCAGGAGGCAACAAAACATACAAAACATATATAAATGTATTAATAGTTATATCATTCCTATTTTGTTTGTTTGTTTTACTTAGCTGGTCACCTGACTTTTGAATGCCGTAATTTTCTCCGAGTAGACCCCAAAAGGGACATAGTTTTGGATGTAAGCAGTACAAGCAGTGAAGATAGTGATGAAGAGAATGAAGAACTGAATAAATTTCAGGCATTACAGGAAAAAAGTAAGTGATACTTTTTTTCTCCATTCTTTTGAAATGTTTCTAAATGTTAAGCTTAGTCTGTCATGCTTATCGAAAGATACCACTAAGATATCGTTTGTATTTTATGTAAGAGCTACTGCATAGGTAAGGAAATAAGCTTCAACGTTGTAAGTCACTTACCTAAGACCAAACAGCTAATCAATGATAGAGCCAGGAGGCAAGTCTATTTTTGACTCCACAGCCCATGTTTTGGGCTTTTCGTTGTTTTTTTTCCCATCACACTAGGATGTATGACATGGTGCTAAGAGTTGGATGTAAGACTTGGTTTCTCATCTTATTTGGCCAATTTTTTTTAGCATGTAACTTTCACCAGCTCACTTAACCACTCTGAACCTCAGCTTCCTTGTGGGATAACCCAAAAGATTAGATTGTCAAATCATACTCACCAGATCAGAGATCTTAGCCACTGTCAAGCTTTACTAATAATTTCAAGTATACAAATAATCATGAGGCACTGGCAAAGCAGAGAGAGTTGTGGAACTGCCAATATAACTCCCCAGGTATTTTCTTTCTACTTCAGAATCCACTCTGGTCAAAATTAACATAAGAAGTTTCCATATTACTTACACAAAAGAAAGTTGATTTGGTCATGAGACATTTCCATTTTATATCCAGATAGTTACATTCTCCTGGGAAGTATGCCCTATAAATCCTTAAATTCTAAGTTTATTTATCATGACAATTTTAAACAACCCATTTACATCCTGCTACAAGCATTCTATAAATAAGGATTCTCTGGCTAACAGATATCATTTATTTGTTTCCAGAAGGTCTGTTATTAATGTGTTTCAAAGAGGTTTGACCAGGTTACCTGCTTTCTTTCCTGGGGGTATCCTCCTTTCCCCCTATAGAGAGAATAGATTACAGACCTACAGTTTATCCATTTCTTTCCCATCTTGTGAATAAAATGGCTCTTCCTTGCAATAGGGATTTTAGGGAAAAAATGTGATGATCTAAGTCAAAATACTTTGTAAACTACAAAATGCCATATGATAGACATCACACAGAAACAAAATGCAACTTATTTGAATGTGGTGTTAGGCATAGGAGTAGAAGTTAAACTCATTTCATTTTAGATTGTCAGCATTAAACAATTAACTTTTTAAAAAAAATTTAAGATTTCCATGTTATATACAATTAAGGTAAATGAAGAAGTCAAATGTAAGGTACTAGAACAAGCCGAAAAGACAAAAGAGGGACAGAATCCCGAAGAGGACAAACAAGACATATTACATAAGATGGGGAGTAGTTCATAAATCTTCCTTCTTAGAATCAGCTTTCCTCTAACCTCACATCAGGAATGACTAACTCAATCTAGCCATTTTTTTCACCCTTAAAAAGATATATACTTGCCCATGGTCACTTAAAGGCTCAGAATTTGTTTCCAAGTATTAAGACTCTCAGAACAGTGCTCATTTCAGTATCTCATGAAAATTCTAATAGTAACATACTATAAAGGGATTCTTTTTTATTTCACAGTCACATAAAGGAAGCTTGATCATCCTCCAACCCAAGTAAACAATAGATTGGTTCCTGAGTATATGGCGAAATGTAGTATAGAGGTTGTGGTTCTTAGTTCCATTGATCACTTTCTGATATTGCTGAGAATCTCTGAAGATATAAAACACTAACCTGTTGAGTGTGAGTTCTCCATCTCACATTCTTCACATAGTCCTGGAGACGCCTTAAACCCTTCCTTGGTCCTTAGAGATAGAACTCTCTTGTACCAACATCTTAACACATAGACTGCCACACTAGAAAAAAAAAATTTTTCCTTGGGGCCATGGTGTTTTATTACAAAAATAGAATAAAAACTTCGAAAACAAAATGATCCTTTCTAATTTAATGAAAAATTTGTTATTTTTTATTATTTTCTGTGCGTGAGTTATATGCAGTTAAATTGCCAGTATTAATTGTAACAGTAAGAACATCAACAAGTAAGAATTTCACGAACCAGCTTCATGAATTAAGAGGCTTCACAAGGCCCCGGGCTCAAAATCAGCATGAGTTAAATACAACTCACATGGCAGTTAATATGTTAAATATGGTAGGTTTTTTCTATTTTAGTGATAGAACAAAAATAGTGAGCCAGGAGAAAGCAAAGACTTTTTGATATATTTATGTAATTATTTACTTGGCTGTTATGAAATAGAGACAAGAAAGGGAAGAGAGAGAAATAGACCTTATTCGGTGCCATAAGCTAAGTCTCAATAAATTTTAAGGGATTCAAGCCATACAAAGTATATTCTGTAACCACAAGGAAATTAAGTTAGAAATCAATAGCAGAAAACTACCTGCAAAATTCCTTTATGTTTGTAATTTAGCATACCTCTAAATAATCTATTGGTGTCCCAGGAAATGAGTGGGGGAAAAAAAAGAAATAAAAAAAAAATCAATAATTTAATAATGTATTGGGTCAAAGAGAAGAAACAAAATGAAATTAGTAAGTATTTTGAACTGAATGAAAATAAAAATGCATTCGTAGAATGTCCCTAAATCAGTACTTAAGAGGCAGATTTATAGCATTGATCCATATATTAGAAAAGAAGCAGAAATTTTGTCTCAAATCTATAACTTCAGCTTCCTCCTTAACAAACTAGATCAAAAAAAAGAAAAGGAAAAAAAAAAAGAACAAATGAAACTGAAAGGAAGAAGAAAGGGAATAATAAAGATTAGAGGTGAAATCAATGAAATGAAAAACCAAAAGTACAGAAAATTGAAAATCAGTCAGAGCAAAAGCTGGTTCTTTGAGAAGATCCATAAATTGAAAAATCACTATTTGAACTGGACACATTTTAAAAAGTCATAAATTACCAATATCATAAATGAGAGAATTGACAACACTACAGGTTATATGGATATAAAAGGGATAAGGTGATATAATGAACAACTTCATGCCAGTAAATTAGATCACTTAGATAAAATGGACAAATTGCTTAAAAAATACAAACTAAGTACAAAAGTTGTATTTTACTTAATTCTAATGAAAGTAATTTCCAACTAAATAATAAATAAAATGGGTAGAAGATTTGGACAGTTTACTAACAATGATATACCAAAGACAAGAACATAAAAAGATGTTCAACATCATTTTTAATTGGGGAAATGCAAATTATAACCATAGTGAGATACCGCTCTGCACCTATTAGAATGTCTAAAATTTACAAGGTTAAACATACCAATCATTCGCAAGATATAGAAAAACTGGAACTCTTAATCACTGCTAGGAATTTAATATGATATAACCCCTTTGGAAGACAGTTGATGGTTTCTTCAAAAGTTAAACATACGCTTACGATATGGCCCAGTTCTAGATATTTTGCCAAGAGAAAAAAGCATATATTCATAGGAAAACCTGTACACAGATATTCACAGCAGCTTTGTTTGTAATAGCCAAAAACTAAAACTAAAAAAAAAAAAACAAAAAACCTAGATGGCTTCAAGAGGTTCCTGGATCAACAAATTGTGATACATTCAGCCCTCTGAATCTGCAGAATCCACATCTGTGGATTCAACCAACAATGGATAATATTTTTAAAAATAAATAAATAAAAAATAACAATACAGGTGCAGTGGCTCACGCCTGTAATACCAACACTTTGGGAGGTTGAGGTGGGAGTATTACTTGAGGTGAGGAATTTAAGACCAGCCTGGGCAATATAGCGAGACCTCGTCTCTACAAAAAAAAAGAAATCAGCCAGGTATGGTGGCACATTCCTGTAGTCCCAGCCACTCAGGAAGCTGAGGCAGGAGGATTGCTTGAGCTGGGAAGTTCGAGGTTGCAGTGAGCTGTGATCACACCACTGCACTCCAGCCTGGGCAACAGAGCAAGGTCATGTCTCTTAAAAACAAACAATACAACAACAAAAAATAATACAAATAAAAACCAATACAAGGCCGGGCGCGGTGGCTCACGTCTGTAATCCTAGCTCTTTGGGAGGCCGAGGCGGGTGGATTGTTTGAGTCCAGGAGTTCAAAACCAGCCTGAGCAAGAGTGAGACCCCGTCTCTACTAAAAATAGAAGGAAATTAATTGGACAACTAAAAATATATAGAAAAAACTAGCCGGGCATGGTGGCGCATGCCTGTAGTCCCAGCTACTCAGGAGACTGAGGCAGAAGGATCGCTAGAGCCCAGGAGTTTGAGGTTGCTGTGAGCTAGGATGATGCAAAGGCACGCTCGCCCTGGCAACAGCGTGAGACTCTGTCTCAAAAAAAAAAAAAAACAAAAAAAACCCCAATACAATATAACACCTACTTACATGACATTTACATAAGTAACCTAGAGATGGTTTAAAGTAAATGGGAGGACATACATAGGTTATATACAAATACTAGGCCATTTTATATAAGGCAGTGGTCCCCAACCTTTTTGGCACCAGGATCTGGTTTCATGGAAGACAATTTTTCCACAGATGGAGGGGGGAGGGTGGAACTCAGGCAGTGATGCCAGGGATGGGGAGTGGCTGTAAATATAGATGAAGCTTCTCTGGCTTACCTGCCACTCACCTCCTGCTATGCAGCCAGGTTCCTAACAGGCCACTGACCAGTACCAGTCTTTGGCCCGGGGGTTGAGGACTGCAGATAAGGGACTTGAGCATCCTGGATTTTGGTGTCTGTAGAGGGGTCCTAGAACCAATTCCCCGGATACTGAAGGATGACTGTATATGCATATAATGGATCTGCAGTGACAGAAACAATTCACTGGTTGCCTGGAAGCAGGAGGGGTGGTAGGAAGGGATTACAAAGTGATACAAAATCTGGGGAGTGAAGGATATGTTTATATCTTGATTGTGGTTATTGTGCACATGTATTTGTATGTGAAATTTATCAAATTGTAGACTTTAAATATATGAAGTTTATTATATGCCAATTATATCTCAATACAGCCGTTTTAAAAAGTGGTAATAATGCTTGCCACTGATTGAGAACTTACTATATACCTGTTATGAGAAAATCCCTGGAGGGTATAGAAAAAACACCCTCCAAACTGAGATGGTGCCAAGAGACCAAAGAAATGACCCAGACCAATCCAGCCTGACGAGTTAGATGAGTTTATTAGAGGTTACTTACACGGGGCTCTCATTCCCTGTCAAGAGAGGAATCCTCCGGACACTCACTCTTGGGCAGTGGCAGGAGTTCTTTGGAGAGTAAGCTCCTCACTGCCTCCCAGTTTATGGAGCCTTAAATTCCTCTCTGGCAAGTGACACAGAGCTCTCTTTCCATGTCATCACATGTTTACATATGATAGAGGTTAAGCATGCACAGTACTTTTTATGGGGGGGACCTTTAGTATTACAATTAACTAAAGGATACTAAGACAACAAAGGCAGCTTAAACAGTTAAAACCAATCTTAACCAATCTTAAGACTTAAGACCGTCTACACAAAAGGAGCTACTTAAGAATACCCTTTGTGCTTTGTATTTCTTTCGGCTTTTTCTTCTGATTTATATCTCTAAGTTTAAAAGAAAACTACACAAGTTCTGTTAAACATTAAAAGCCAGTAGCAGGGAATTTGTGTTCTTCCCTCGATGGCAAAATAACACCAGATACTTTATACTTTGATTTCTTTTATCCTCACAACTTGATAAAGTTAATATTTTCTTTTCCCTGTTTACTGATGAGGAAACCTAAGCTTAAGTTTGAAGCTTGTCTAAATTCACACAGCTAGTACTTAGAGGCTACATGCAAATGCAGGTGTGCCTTAACTGCAGAGCTACTGTCTATGCTGCTGCTTGTGCGTGCACAAACCCATTTCTCATGATAAATACACAAATAGTTTTTAAACAGATAAGCAATATTTTCTCAATGCAAGTGTGTACATCTCCTCTAGTAACAAAACTCAGAACTGGGAAACAGAAGCTAATTTGAAAGGACAAGAAATAAAAAGAAAAGTTAGACTGGAACAAAAGACGAAAGCCCTGGTTTTGATGGTGATGAGCAGTTTCTGACATACATATTGTCTTGGCCTTCCCCTTAAAAGTCTCAGGCACCCTATTCTTTGCCTCCATAACACAAGTCACCTGAGCGGATTAGGATGTCTGCTCATTCCCAAGTACTGCATGTAATTGAAATAGGTGAGCTTCTAATCATATTAGAGCTTCTAATCATATTATTCATTCTGCTTAAATTGCATAGGATCTCTGCCAGCATTCCACCACTTACATTGTTTTAGTATTTCTCTCATAATGGAGAGAGTTTTTTGGGGCAAATGGCATTGACCAATTTCCTAAATAGCTGCTGGCATAGTGGATAAATAAAATCCAGATACCAGAAATAGAGATAAGCAGCCTCTGGTGCTTATTTATGCAATTTCGGAGTCTCCAGCTATACATTGTCATTTGATGTGATTTTAAAAATACTTTCTTTATTCCCCTGTCCTGTTTTTCTTCACTTTGCCTTTTATCATTTTTTCCAACTTACTAGGCCAGCCATTGACACCTTTAGCTGGTAGCACTCAAAAAAGAAGTGTTCAGCACCCAACCCAGTAAGGAACAGCGGTAACTGAGCACTGGAAGGCATTAAAAATAGTCCTTGAAATTTGTGATTGTTTTCCTTCTTAATACATTTTATCTTTGGTCTGGCTATTTTTTCTTTCTTTTTCTCAATCACATTTTTAGTTCTCTAATCTACAGAGCACCTCTCACTGATTATCTTTAATAACTCTCACATATATCTTTTTATGTTGAAGATATCATCAACATATTATCTTCATCAGCTATGAAAACAAAATGTACCTTTGAGGCTCCTGTCATTTGGCTTTCCTACCTCTTCCCAATTTTGTTGCCTTTATCTTATCTTAGAGACCCTTGTTCTCTATTTGAAGACTAGCATTTCAACTTCTGTCTTCCTTTTCGTCTCAAGTCCTCTCATAATTCTTAGAATCTTTCTTAGTTGACCTGTGGATTACCTGCCCAACACCGTAGCTCATCTTCTTGACTTTCTCATTGAAAATGATCTTTTCACTCTCTCAACCTCATTTCCATGATTGCACCCTGGACCTTGTTCACAGCCTCCAAAATTGATAAGTCAAATACCCTACTCTCTTACCCCAACTTCTTATTTTCCATTTTATTTAACATAACAACCACCACACTATTGACCCCACCACTTTCATTCAGTCTTCTTCTTATCTAACTTTGATAAAATCATAGTTATCATAATTACTGTCTTGCAAATACCTTTAACTCCCTGTCCCTCTCTTTGTTTTCCAACCTCACCTGGCAAATCCCAAATGTGGATGAACCCCTGGTTTGCCTTCTCCATTCTAATCCCCTTACAGCAAAACAAGGGTGAAGAAAAACTAGGCAGATTAGTCCCCCTATAAATTCATGATTCCCAGTCTCAGCATGCATTTATTTATGTATAAGGTCACTCCCCACATTTATACCTTTCCCTCAGTTTTCAAACACCCCACTTCTCCCTTCCTCCTTCAGCTAATGACTTTCTCCTTCATTAAGAAAATAGAAGACACTGAATGGGAGCACTCTCAGCTTCTAAATCTCTAAATCTAAGTTTTCATATATGTCCATCTACTTTTTCTTCCCTTCAATTAAAATGGAGGCACTGTCTCTCCTTTCAAAGGCCTGTCCTACCACGTATGCATTGAATTATTAAAGAATTTCATTCCTTCGTTTATCCCCTCTGTATCATCACAATCAACACCAAATTTTTTTCTAGTTTCTCCCATCTTCCTTCCCTAGATACTTTGCATTCTTGCATTCCTCTAATTAACAACCCATTTCTCTGCGAATTCATAGCTAACCTTCTCATAGAAGTTATTTATTCTTGCTGTCTCTACTTTTTTACTTTTTCAGTTCATTTGTCAAGGTCCTCAATGACTTCCTTTTTGCCAGATCTATTTGACATTTTTATATCCACATCCTACTTTGCCTTTGGATACTATTTGATAGGTGGCCCCTCCCTCCTTTAACACTCCTACTCCTCTGTTCTCCTGCTATTCTTCCAAACCTGTGGCCCTGCTTCCTCAGTCTCTTTTGATTGCTCCTCCTCTTCCTCTTCTCCACTTGTAAATGTTGGAGTTCCTTGTGATGTAGATGACTTCCTGGCTTGACTCCCTGTATTTTTCTCTCTACATTCTCTTACTAAGTGATTCCATTTATTCCCAAGAGCCCTAAATACTGTCTGATAACTAAATGTATGTCTTCCAGACTAACCCTGAAAGCTTCTGAATCAGATATCAAACTGCCTAATTACTTTCTTGGATGCCAAACAGATCTGTTAGACCTCAAATTGCTAAAACTGAACCCTTCATTCCCCACCCTCAATTGTCCCCCAGTCTCCTACCCCCTCCCCACTAATCAACATTTTATTAAATGACACTTCTAAAAACCTAGAGTCATCCTTGATTTCTCTTTCCGTCATTTTTTTTCATCATCCTTCCCACACACACAGCACCTTCACTATTACTTTCTTTTCTCAGGACACCGTTATCTCTAGCCTGGACTACTCCAGTACCTTTCTAATTAGTCTCTTAGCCCTTTCCAATCCGTTTATCATGTAGTCTGCTAATGACACGGTCCATCTCAGTTAAAATGTAAAATCATTACTGTTGCCTTCAAGGTCTTGAATAATCAGGTGCCTGCTTACATTTCTGGCCTCTCATCTCAAGGCATTCTCCTTTATTTACTGTGTTGTTCATCCATTCTCATTCATATTCATTCATTCTCATTTGGAATTGTCCCTCTCCCTTCTATCCTCAACAGCCTCTTCTTAGGTCCTAGAACACACCAAGCTCTTTTTGCCTTGGAGCCTTGACACCTATTTCATCTAACTGACATGCATTATCCTTGCTTTCCATGTAGACTGCTAGCTTTGTTTGCCTGGGTTTTTTTCTTTCTCACCACTTAGCTATAAGCTCTGTGAGGGCAAGGACCATGTACAGCACAGCCTCAGTACCTGCACAGTACCTGGCACATGGCTTTTGGTAAATATTTGTTAAATGGAAAATGTGGTCGATAAAAATCTCTGAAGAGTCTGAGAGACAACTGACCTCTGTATTCTCTACCTTGCCCAATGACCTTGGGGCTTCCTGGCTACTAAGAGGAACTCCTGATAACAAGATTTTAATTCTCTCATTTATACTTTTTTTTCTGAAACTTACAAAATCTCTACATTGAATGTACATTGCTTTTATAATTAGAAAATGTATAGATTAGGTATATACCTATACATATAGGTGTACATAAATGTTTAAAACCTTGACAATGTGAAAATAATTAAATCTGAAAATTGGGAAGTTTAGTGTTAAATGAAAAGTGCAAAAGGCTAATTTTTCCATCTTTTATATAAAGCAGGGAATCAATTGATACCATCTGAATTTGAAACATATTAAAAAATAGCTCCAACCTCTTTGTTTTTAATAATCCTTTTTCTTAACTTTGGAGAGCTCTTTTAAGAAGCAGTCTTTCTGTGGAAGAGCTATTTTTTAAATTGTATTTCAATTTTCTATTAAATTCAAGTAAAAAAAATTAAGTGGAATAATTTTACTTTAAATATAGGTAGATAAATTCTATCAACCAGAAATACTTCTCATATGTGCAAAGGTATATGTATAAGAAATCTCATTGTTTATTGTTTCTAAGAATGAAAATAGAAATGGATAAATATAGTTCATGGGAACACCATTCTGTGTTTAATAATGATACTGATCTGTGTTTAGTGACAAAGGGAAATATCTGCTGTGTAAGGGCAAGAAATAAGTTGCAAAACATATATGTTACATTTTTCAAAGGTGAAAAAACTTGGAACTGTTAAGCAACTTCGTATATGCGAGTAAACGTGTATTTGGTATGATATAGGGAAAGCCTAGAAAAATACACACCAAATTATGTCTTCAAAAAACAAGTTAGAGAATAGTATGTATTGCATGATCCTAATTTTATTGCAAAAGAAAATGTAAAAACTATGCACCACTGTTGTGGTGTTTTGCTTTTTAAAGCCTGGACAGTACCCATGAAACCGTTGACATTGATTTGCTATAGGAATTAGAAGTGGGGCACTTGCATTTTTTACTTGATGTAGTTAGTATTATTTGAAATTTTTATAAAAAGCATGTAAGACTTTCATAAGTCTTTTAATAAATAAAAATAATCAAGAGGGGAAAATTGTTAAAAGAGAACTGAAATTCCCTAACCAGTGAAATTCACCAACTAACAACTAATTTAAAATGTATATATACCATATTAGTATATAGTGTGTGTGTGTGTGTGTGTATATATATATATTAGAATATATTAGTATATAGACCATATATATTAGTATATATTCGTATATAGACACCATATTAGTATATAGACCCTGGTGACCTGATTTTTCCCTTTTACCTCTGCCCCACAGGAATAAATGAAGAAGAGGAGAAGAAAAAAGAAAAAAGCAAAGAGAAAATCAGATTGAAAAAAAAAAGGAAAAGGTATTTTTAACAGCATTTTTTTAAAAAAAATAAAGCAGGATTGTGAGTCAAGAATGGATTACAAAATTTCATTTTTTATATATAGTCCAGTTAATATTAATTTTTTCTTAATGGGAATTAGATGTACAGTTGTGTCTGTAAAATGACAAAGACCTTCATGTTGGGAATCAAAAGCAAAGTCAATCTTTATCCACCTTAAATTTTTCTTTTGGAGAAAATCAAGGTGTAAATAAATAATAGCCTTCCCCCTTTTTTTATGTATTGTATTTGTATTCTAGATTTTTAAGTTTTAGAACAACAGCTAAGCTTTTAATTAGATATAAATCTAAACTCTTCACATGTATTTGTCCTCACATATACAAAGTTGAAGCTTAAATATTTTTATTCTCATGATAATATCATTACCATGGCTAAGAAATTAATTTATTGATAGAATTTAATAGAACTTTCATGCTAAAAACTCCTTCAGGTCTTTCAGAAGCCATCCGTGAATTAGTACTATTAACTTTTTTAACAACTAACCGGTTGAAGAAATTGATCAAAAATAGTAAGAGGCAACTTCTTCTCTAGTAAAATGAGTACAGTTTCATTTATATTAGAATGAATATGCATGCATATATAGCCATTTTTTAAGGCCCTTGGCTATAATTTTGTCTGGTTTGGACCTAGTTCTCTCATAGAGTAGTTTCTATAAATCAGGTATTGTCACTTTGTAGTCTTTATAGAACATTTAATACGTTTTAACACTTCAGATACTTTAAAAATTGGAAAAGTTAGCTCACTTTCAACTGTTGGGAGTTAATAATCTTTAATATAAAAACTAATAGGAATGTAGAACTCAGAATTTCTGATTAGTGTATTGTTGAATCATTTGTGCTAACACAGCAAGGTGGATTGTTTATAGGAAAGATGAGATTATATTATCTTCCAGATTCTAATACAGATGGTCCTGAATTTACAATGGTTTGACTTATCATTTTTTGATTTTACAATGTTGCAAAAGCAATACGCATTCAGTAGAAACCATACTTCAAGTACCCATACAACCATTATATTTTTCACTTTCAGTACAGTATTCAATAAATTACATGAGATATTTATTTAATATAGAATATGCTTTGTGTTAGATGATTTTGCCCAACTATAGGCTAATATTCTGAACACGTTTAAGGTAGGCTAGACTAAGCTATGATGTTTAGTAAGTATATTAAATGCATTTTCAACCTAGGATATTTTCAACTTACAATGGATTTATTGGGACATAACCCCATCGTAAGTCAAGGAACATCTGTATACTTGTTTTGTAGTACAGATTATTTATTCAGCCCTCTTTACCTTGAGACTCACAGACCTTAGAACCTGAAATTAAGTTAACTTTTCTATGCACACTTAGCAGAGATAGTGCCATCTAATATTGTTACTATGCCAAAGCCTCAAATTTTGCCTTAAAAATAAGAATCCAGAACCAAAAAGCCAAAAAAAAAAAAAAAAAGTGCAGGCAGAGAAGATTTTAGAATAACAGCTGAAGAGGGAACAAGAGAATATTTGAGAAAATAAGCTTAGTAGATGATCAGAAGTTTAAGTAAGTAGACAGACAAGAAGAAGAAAGGAATGTAACATTACAGAAATAAGGGAAAACTCAGTCACTAAATAAGGAAGGCAGTCAAGGAATTCACACAAGTCAATATATAAACACAAAACAGCTAGCCTTGAAGCCCTGTAATTTCATGTACCTCCTTTATGTTAGTCTTAGGTTTTCATAGATTGGGTTTTAACTCCTAATATTTAGATTAGTGAACTAACTTTTCAGATGCCTTTTTTTTTTTATTTCAAATTAACTCAATTTCTGTATTGTTATACATATTTTGGATTTTGGTATGGGTAGAATGTTATATACCTCTATATAGGCTTTTTCTGTTTATTTGGTTTTTTTAATTATTATTTCTTCTTTTTTTACTATTAGAGGAAGGGATTCTTTAGGTTTTTTTTTTCCGATTTAGCATTAAAGTAGTATTTTTAAAAATTACAATGATAAATCATCCTTATTCATTTATATAGAGTATTCATTTAAAAGCATCCTTTTTGTGACTAATGAAAAGTATCCTGTAATGCAAGTATTCATCTGTATCACTCTACATCGAAAGGGATCATGTACTTTAACTTGAAAAATCAAAAGAATTAACAAAAGTTCTTTTATTTTGCTAATTTTCAGCTTTCATTCATTTCTACCAAGGTATAATTATAGCCCTTTTATAAATACATAATTGCATCCTTTTAAGGCTCTTAAGAGAATATGCTAACAAGCTATATACACAACTGAATTGTGTATATAATAAGGCTTGGTGAATGCCACTTTGTTTGCCTTGTAAAATTTTGAAGAATATGACCACATGAAAAACTGAAAATCACAGAAAAATAATTTCATCCTTACTGAATTTAAAACTCATTATTAAAGTTGAGCAGAATAAAGATAATAGTTTCTGTGACCAAGGAACAAAAATTGTGTATTCAGTATTTTAAGGGAATACAAATATATGAAGCATATTTTGAGTTTATATTTATACCCCCACCTTACTCAAAGAAGAATTTAAGGCACTTCAAATCCGTTTAAATTTACCTATCAGTCATAAATGCAATTATCAGTCAGTCAATTATCAGTCAATTATGTATTATTGCCGATAGGTCTTATTCATCCAGTTCCAATGAAGAAGATACTTCAAAACAAAAGAAACAAAAATATCAGAAGAAAGAAAAGAAAAAAGAAAAAAAGAGTAAATCAAGAAAGGGGAAACATCACAAAAAGGAAAAAAAGAAGAGGAAAAAGGAAAAACATTCTTCTACCCCTAATAGTTCAGAATTCTCCAAAAAGTAACTGAGACTTTGGCCTAAGCCATTAAATTTAAAAATTTGTTTTTAAAAGTTATGTGCCCTTCCTTGGTATTTGCTGTATATTCTGCTTTGCAATAAATCACAGCCTTTTCCATATAGACATTTTTCATATGTGGGACTATTATCCCTCTGGCAATACATTTTCAATGTGCTATGACTATAATATATTAAATCAGTCTTATTACTTAATAGTCATGCCCCAAGGTGTGTGTACATACAAAACACATCATTTTTGGCATTTGTCTCTGTGTATTTGGCTAGTGTTATGACTTCATAAATTGATAGTAAAATGGCATTACTACAGTAAACACAGGTAATCTACATAGCTGTTAGTAAGTATTGCTAAATCAGGTGTCCACCTTCCAGTGATGAAGCTAGGTAGGGGGTAATGCTTTGCTCTTGACACTGAAAAATTTAATAGCTTTATGTACTAAAATGTAATGTACAAAAATAGTGAAATTCTTTACTATTGTTTTTAAACTGCTAGGCTTTTTTTAATATCAGGAGATGAAGCTGCTTTATTGGTCTTGACTAGGACTTTCTAAATGAATGGTGTCTGCAAGAAGATGATATGAAAATATTTATAACAAAGTTTCACTGTTTTCTGAAATGCGGAGTTTTTAGTATCTGCCCCCTTTGTTTTTGTAACAATTAAATATTTCTTCCTTGTTTAGAGAGACTAGTATAATTCAGCCTACTAGTAAGTCTTGCAGAGATGATGCTGTATTGGTCAGGATTTTTAGGATAGACTCCTGGGTTGTGCCATATTGGCATGTCTTAAAGTGATACCTCAAACACAGAAATTTTTATTTAGGAAGACAGCTAAATCTTCATTAGAACTGATTTTTACTGTATTCAGTATGTAAATTTTATGAAGCTTATTCCTATGAGTAATGTGGACAATTTTAATAAATGTGAGCACATACTTTTAGTCTGAAATAATTTGTAGTTTTGAAGCAAGTTTCACACTGAACTTATGGTTTCATAAATAACCAGTTTGGGGTGTTTCATTTACTTCAGTCACAAACCTCAGGAGAACTAACAAAAATTTAGAATTAAGAATTTTATTCTGAACTTTTTAAAATTTAAGAGCCAGGGAATTGCATCATGAAAGCCTTTATATAAACATTTTGTATGAGTAAGCATTTCAAACACATAATTAATACATATAAATGTTTCTTATATTTTTATTTTCACTTTGATCAGTGTTACTCACTTTGCTTAATACTTAGGTATCCCTTGTAAATACTTATTATGTTGTAGAAGCATCAAAAGTTAACCAGTTACCATGGCATAGCACCAAAGATTGCAAATACCTCACTGTGGTGCATTTATAAATTTGGAAATGGATAACCTACAGACATGGCTGCAGGTGAATTCTTGATGGTGAAATCAGGTAAGTACTCTTACCCTCACAGGCTGGAAAGGTTTACTGGTTCTTCTTTCACCCAGCACCCTATCTGGCATGTAGTCAGTAAGACTTGGGGAGCCTTATAAGCCTCTTAATATACGCTTACCCGTGCTTAAATTCTAGGAAAGCTCCGCCCACATCCCCTTTCTAGCATTGCACCCATGGAAGCCCTCACACTCAAATATTTTATAACCTAATTTAGTTATTTGGCCCCCTCAAAAAGAAGTTCTTTTGTTTAAATAGTTCAGTCAGGTTTTGGGGAGATAAACAGAGAGCCATTAGGTTTTTAAGGGTTGTTTTGCCTTTACTGCTAATTTTATGAAAATAAAGTTCTTTGGTTGTCAAGATTTGAAAAAAAGTAAAAAAAAAATGTGTTTTTTTAAATGAGGCTGTTCTGGGTACAGTGGTGGTTCTTCACTCCCACTCTTTCACTTGACTAGCCTTAAAAAAAAAAAACACTAAAATAAAATTTTCAAAAATGATTAGAAGATGCTACATACAAAGGGATGGCCTCATCCCCTTGAGGTGTAACATGGTTATAAACGTAGTAACTCTTTCTGTAGAGAAAGAGTTAATTGAGTTATTTATAAGTTTTACTACTGTTATTGGAGAGATTATAAATTGGTTCATTAGGTTTGTTTTCTGAATAGTGACACAATAATTCAGAAGAGTAAAAATCAGCCCTTATGAATAATATTGTATGTGAATTAAAGGATTTTAATGCTCAGTAACTTTTCCCCAAAAATTAATCTTGGAATTATTCTTAAGTAAATTTTCCATAATATTAGCATAGTTTATGAAATATATCATCTGAATAAAAATTATTTTTACTGAAGTAATTTTCTTCTGAAATGATCTTTTTGTTGAGATTGGATGCAAATCTCACTAATAATTTTAGGTGAAAATTAATGAAATTCCCACTCAGGCAGTATGCAGCAGAAAGAAAACTAAATTTAACAGTAAAAATCCAAAAGTCCTGGTCATTCTAACTACCTGTATGACCTTCAACAAAAGCATTTAGTTTCTCTGGGCCTTGGTGTCCTTCATCTATAAAATATTGTATGAGATTATCTCTGAGATCACTTTTAGTCTTTAGTATATATGATTATCAGTATTTTAGTAAAATTCAAATATTCATTTTAGAAATTCTAGATAAGGAGCTAACATTCTGTAATAGAATAGGTTCAGTTTATTAATACAATTGTTAAACACGTTCAACTTCTTTAATCAGATAATTGATATTTGGTTCATATTCTTACCAGTCAATGTATATAATTTTCACCAGATGAAACCAAATTTATATTTAGATTTGTATCTAACTAGATTACCTGAGCACTTTCAGACTATGTATTTGGGCTGATGGACCTATTCCCCATACCGTTTCCCATTTCTTTTCTCCATATCATCTGTTGGCTAATATTATTCAGAGGTATCCCTAGGTCTTCCATACTTAATACATCTCCACTTACATCTTTGGTTCTCTGAGGCCAAAACATCAATGAATGAGAAGTAAAACAACTATATTTGTCTGTGTTTACTACTCATCTAAAATTATATAACTCTAGGTCACCTTCAATAGTAAATGAGGCTGAAGAGTTAATAATGTTGATAAAAATGCCATTAAGTCCTTTCTTCAACATACATTTAGTGAGCACCTAGCATGGCAAACACTGTGCTGTGTACTGAGGATACAGAGTTAAATGAGACATGTTTGCACATTACATAATAAGTGCAGTAAGTGACCTGAACATGGGTTTATAGAAACATAGGGGTACCTAACATAATCTAGAGAAATTAGGAGACTACCTACAGAAAATAATGCCCGCATTGACTTTTGACTGAGGATGAGGGTGCAGTTATGGCAGTTCCTGATGAAGTGGGGCACTGTGAACAAAGACCACATACAGAAAAAGCTGTGTTGTGTGTGTCAAAAATTACAAGGAATCTAGTGTTACTATATGTCATATAGGCGAGGCAGGAGGTGGTAAGAATTGAGGCTACCATTTAGGTCCTCAGGAACAAGAGAAGGAAGTCTTGTGTTCTGTGTTTGGAAGCTTGGACTTTAATCTGTAAGCAGTGAGACACCATGAAAAAGTTTCAAGGAAGGAAATGACTTTTATTGAGGTTTGGTTTCATCCACTTCATAATCTGATTAATCCCACAATTTTTAAAAGATGAAATTGCTTTCATTAGAAGATCATATAGAAAGTAATGTGATTCTTTTATGCTCTATTTGTATTTTTCTTCTGGACTCACTTTTCTTTCTAAGATCTGATTATTACCAAAAATTACATAGTGACTTAAGTCGTCTAAAAACACATAGATCTACGGTGTTATCAGACCCATCTCCAGAATTATATGTACATGTACATACTTTGAAATGTTTTGTTTTTATTTTAGATTATTTTAAATTGGCTTAAATTCTGTAACTATTTTAGTATTTGTTAGGTCCAAATCACTTAAAATATAGTTTTCAATGTACAGACTGTGCTGTTAATTTGATAAAGCTTCTTTTAATATTTGTCTTAATCTGTGAAGTACAACTACTTCCAAGTTACAGAGAGACATACCAGTTGGTCTACTCATGAGCCCTGTCCTCTTACTCAGGTAAGCTGGTGATATATATACTAGCTCAGCAGGGAGGGGCTCAAGGCCTCCAGCTGATCCTAGTGCTGGTATTCAAACTTCCTGGGCAGTTGGCATTAAAGAACAGATGGTTTCTTATGCCAGTGTAACAATAACCTGTTGCAAAGGCCAGGATCTTCTGACCTCAATTGTCTCCTCTCCTGTAAAAATATGCAAAATAGCAGAGAATTGGAGTAACCCATGATGACGATGCATCTAGCCATGCCTGGCCCCAGTATGCCTCTCCTACAGGTTGGGAGGAGTCTTGGTGGGGGCAGGGATGGGGGAAATGCTCATTTTGCTAGCCCTAAGTCAAGTTTCTTGCTTGTGCCATTTATGGCCCTTGCCCTTGAGCAACAAAAGTAGAACTGTACTAGTGCCTTAGCTAAACTTTCTCAACCTAGATTTTCGCTCAAGACCATATAGGAATATAATTATTAAATTCCTGTGTATCGAGATAGCAAATTTTCTGGAATTTTAAAAAAATCAAAGTTGTATGAAACAAAGATCAAGTAGTACCCAAAAAACCTTTATGAACTTTCACAAAAATAAGTGAAATTCTTTGCTTTTATGACCACATGTCATTTCTATTATATAATTGGAAATGTCTTAATTTTCAAACTTCACATATACTTTAAGCAATTTTAATATTTAAACCTTGGCAAACTTGTGCTCTCTTTGAATGTGAAATCCAATTCAGGCAATAGGACGTTGCAGTAATGATCTGGAACTACATTGTCAATATAGCTACTTATTTTAATTAAATAAATGAAAAAAATTCATTTCTTCAGTTGCGTTAGCCACATTTCAAGTGCCCAGTAGCCACATGTGTTTAATGGTTATGATGTCAGACAGATATAGAAAGAATATTTCCATCATCACAGAAATTTCTTTTGGACAGTGCTAGTTTAGAAGATAACCACAGTTCTTGGTAAAAATTTTGACAGCCTAAGGAGGAAAAGTTTCTAACCCTGAGCTTTGCATTCCCAAGAACAATAAGGCATCCTTTTTTTATATATACATCAGACCTAGTCTTCTGACTACAAAAATCTTTATGATGTAGATGTGGTCAGCAGAGCTGGCTTGAAATTATTCCTTTTTTCCTGTTTAATTCCTTTACAAAACCAGGTCTGTGTTCTTATAATAAAAATCACACTTATGAGTAAAAATCTTTTAAATCAATTTGCAGAAATTAGTTTTACTTCTAATGACTGGTATTAGTGTTATAGCATTAACTGGGACCAGAGAACTCATCATTTTATAACTTTCACTATAGATTTAGGAAATTTCAGTGAAGGATTTTTGTTATGGTTATCCCTAGAAATACAGAAAATATCTATTGTATAGATTATACATTGTGATATTTTTTATTATTGAACATTAGCTTCTATAAAGGCAATATATTGTTTGTCCAGAAAAATCTTCCAAAAAGGCATGGGTTGATTAAGACTTAAGAACATGCCACCTCTAGTTCATAAGAAAACTCCCCCTGAGATTTACCTATCCAGTACCATTTTTTGTAAAAATAATTGCGTGTAAGCATCAAAACTTGTGAAATGCTGGTAATGTGACATAAACCTCTCATTGTTCCTCACTGAGATAGGTTTGCTTATCTGTGTTGATAAATTTTTTAATTTCTCTTGAAGAATTAGCATAATTTCATGTAATACAGAAGCATCTTAATTAGCAAATAAAAGTAAACTTATGCATATGAAAATCTATCAAAAACATAAATGGATGTTTAATAAATGGATGATCAAAAATGCAGTTGTGTCTTGCTTTGTGTTTTTCAAAAGGAGTATTACAACTATGTTCCAAATGCATTCTTTATTTTTATGCTCCATTTCTCCAGTGAGCCTTTAAAACACAGAATTTAGTTAATAAGCAATGTTGATTTGTGTTGTATCCATTGTTTTTTCTTGAATTATATCAGCTTCATAGGATGTCTCATTTGTTGAATTTGATGCTGCATTTGAGTTGAGGGCTTTGGTTTTTCTATCTGACTTGTCTGCAAATACACAAAACAAAATGAAATAATTATTTTAAATAATAACATAAAATTGACTTTTTAAAATTTATGCTTACAAGATAATTTTTGTAGCAATATTGAAAATATGATGTCCTGAAAATACTATATGGAGAAGAACTGAGTCATTTCAAAGTTGTTTTTGAACATTTCCTCCTGCAAGTCAAATAAAGGAAATATTCAGTAACAGAAGTAAAAATTCACTCCCATGCATACCTACCTTTCTTCCTGCTTCCATGAGGAAACTACACATTTGGTAAGAAAATAACAATTTATGGATCACTTAATAAAAGTGTGACTGTCCCTATCCTGTGCATAAAGTGAATAAACTACATTAAAGCCAATCATAATAATTTGCAACAATCTTAAGGCTTTGGCATTATAACCAATTTAGATGTAGTTTTTAAAAAGAACACATTTATGGCATAATCCCATTTACCCACTAAATATAATAAAAATGAGAGACTAAAATGACCAAGGGTAGAGAAATATGGAATTTTGCTCATCAGAAATTAGGCTAACAAACTTATAGCAAAGAAATGGAGGATCATTCAATGGATGGTGTTAGAAAAGTTGAATAATTGTGGAAATAATGTATTATATTTTACTATATGTAGAATTTTATGTACATTTAAATAAAAGTATGTAAAAAGCAGTGTAAGAAATCACTAATGACCTCCGTGTTGCTAAATCCACAGTCCATCTTACAGATCTCCATGTTGCTCAATATTCATCTTATTTGATCTCTCAGCAGTATCTCACCCAGTTCTTTCCTTGGCTTCCGGGATGCCACCCTTCTTTGACTCCCTCCTACCTCACTGTTGCTCCTTCACCATCTCTGTTTTGGGTTCCTTTTCTTCTAGAGCTCTTTGACTTAAAAGTGTGTCTCAGGGCTCAGCCCTTGGTTCCTGTCACTGTCTCACTCCATAATTAGGTTAGTCTCATTAGTGCCACAGTTTTTAATACCATCTCTATGCTGATGATTCCTGGCTTGTGTATCTCTAGCCCAGACCTCTTCTAAACTCCAGACTCAACTTTCTAGTTGACCTCTCCACTTGGATATTTAGTAGATATCTCCAACTGAATCCAAAACTGAAAATTGGGGTTATTCCGGGGGGCGGGGAACCAACTCCATTTGGAGTCTTCCTCTTCTCATTTGTGGGCACTCCATGTTTCCTGTTGCTCTGGCCAAAAACCTCAGTCATTCTTGATTCTTCTCCTTTTTCCTCATACCCTACATCATATCCATGAGAAATCCTGTTAGCTATACTTTGAAAATACATAGCTCGGTGTGGTGGCACACACCTATAGTCCCAGCTACTCGGGAGGCTGAGCCAGGAAGATTCCCTGAGCCCAGGAGTTCTAGGTTAACAGTGACCTATGATCATGCTACTGCACTTCAGCATGGGTGACAGAGTGAGACCTCCTCTCAAATACATACGTACATTCAGAGTCAGACCACTTCTCACCGAGAGTGATCCTTTAAAAAATAAGCAAAAAAATAAAGTCAAATCATGTCCTCTACTCAACCCTCCATTTCACCTCCAAGTCTTTAAAATGGCCTTTGTGATTCCACACATATACCATAAATCTCCCTGACTGCATCTTCTTCTACTTCACTTCTTGGTTCACTCCAACCTCTTTGATCAAACATTTCAGGCATATTCCATCCCATAGGACCTTTGCAAAGGCTATTCACCTCATCCAGTATGCTCTTTGCCAAATAATCTGCACAGTAACTCTCCTGTTTCCAAGCTCTTGCTCAAAAGTTACCTGTTCAATGAGACCTACCCTAAACACTATTTAAAATGGCAGCTCCCCATCTCCAGTCCCTTCTGCCCTCTATTTTTCCCCGTAACACTTATTTTCTAATATAATTTACCTATTTATGATTATAATTTATTTTTTATCTCCCCTCATTAAAATTCAAGTACTACATGCCAAGGGATTTTTGACTATTTTGTTCATTAATGATGTGTCTAGAAAAATGCCTTGCATACAGCTGGTGTTCAATAAATATTTGTTGAATACATTAGTGAATTAAAGGGTAAGATTGAAAGTTTGACATAATAAAAACTTTAAAATTGAGGGTGTCAAGAGACAAGCTTGAAAGCCAACTGAGGAAAAAAATGTTTAGAACAAATGATTCATACCTAATACATAAAGGTCTCTTACATATGAATATGTAAGACATTAACACCTCTTAGCAGGTGAAGAAATGAACAAAAAGATCCAATGGCTTATAAACATGAAAAATCTTCAGTGTTGCTAGTCAGCAAGAAATGTAAATTCATAAGGTAAGATACTATTTTTCATTTCTCAGGTACAGACACAAAGTAATTTTTCTTGGTCAATGTTGTAGCGTGATGGGAGTATAAAGTGGTACATTTTTTAAGTCTGAAATGTTTTTACCCTGTAATTCCATTTCAACATGAAATTCCCAAGAAAACCATCAAAGATGAGATTGTACATTCATAGACAAAGATGTTTACTAATTATTTTAAATACCAAAAAATGTAAGCACCTTAAATTTCCAATAATAGAATTGCTAAATAAATTGTCATGTATGAAAATATGCAGCCATATAATTTTAAAAGGTGGTTTCTAAGAAATTTTTAATTACATGGAAAGTGCTCAGAATGCAATGTCAAGTGAGAAAGAATGCAAAACTATCAACGATATAATGATAGTTAATACTTACATAACACTTGCTTTCAGCCTCTCTCGGCTAAAGCTCTTTAGGATCAAATCTGGACTTGGCGAGGCTGAGGATATGGCTCTGCTTTCCTCTCCTGCCTCAGTTCTCCCCACTCCCTTCCTTGTACTTGGCATTTCAGACAAACGCAAATGCTGTTTCCCCAAACTTGCCCTACTTGCTCTCTCTCTGCTCCAAGCCTCTTCCCGCTGCCTGGTGTCCCTTATTCTCCAGCCTCCTTTGCTTGAAAGATTCTCCTTCAGGTTTTAGAAAATCTGCCCCAGACCTCCCTAAGGGGAAGTCCATTGCCCAGACTCCCTCTTCTATTACAAGTAGCTACTGCACAGCCTCTTCTTTTTGCCATCTTCTGGGTATGAGTTTTAAATTTTTTTTTCTTTAGATAAGTCTAAGCCTCACTTTAAGTGTGTTAATACTTCCTGGCTTTGCCTGATAAGTAAACTGCTTTTTTTTTATAAGTAAAAATATAGGTTAAAAAATGCTTTTCCGTAAGTAAACTGCTTTCTAAGGTCAATCAGGACATCCCCCAGTCTGGGGTGATTTCGTGGTTGAACACTGAAAGGGCAATATCATTTCCATGTTTTCAAGGATGATGTCTCATCGCAGCTCCCTATCCTGCCTGTAGGACTGAAACACGGTATTGATCTCTGGGTTAAGATTAAAAGTACTTAAGCTGAAAATCTAGGGCCTAGAGCAGTACAATATATGACTTTATTTCATTACTTCTCTCATGAACTTTTTCAATCGCAAAATAAGTTATTTAATGTTCTAATTCTAAATAGCCAATCATAATGTTTGAATCATATAATTTGATTTTTAAAAGCTAATTTATTGCTAATTTATTTCCAGCCTGGAAAATAGTCCTTTGCCTAATCAGCAAGCAAAGCTATTTAAGATAAATGTAGTAGGAAAAGCTGGCATGGAAATTTTATGAACTGAAAACTTCTTGACTTTATTTACAAAGCAGATTTTAAAAAAATAATAAAATTCAAATTTAGCAAATAAACACTTAAATAATGGGATATATTCTATACAGGGGTCCTTGAAACTATCTGTCCTATAATATTTGAAATCCAAATTAAGATGTTTGTAGGTTGTTTACTTTTTCACTTGCTTAACATTACTTTTATTCCTCAGTATAATAGCAGGTAAAAGTAAAAGATCAAGGATATAAGATGTAAATTAGTTTCATATTATCTGGATAGCATTTGTGTCTTACATAGGCATTTATTTAAATATCAAAAATTTTAATAGTTTTTGGAATTCCTGGAAGTCTAAAAACTGTAATTTTGGTTAATTCAAGTCCTTCATGTTTCCTAAGCTTTTTACATACTAAAATTCATAACAGTTTAATCAGACTTTCAAGGAGTTTTTTTTCTTCTTTGTCACAGCCCAGTTTTTTAATGAAAAATAAACTCAGGAAGTTTATTTCCCTAGCTTAGTTATTTTGGGGTTCTAAGTTGTCTCCATTCTAGCAGCTCTTGTTTCTATTATCTGTTTCTCTGGCAACAGAAACAGATTAGAAGGAAGTTACCTGTTTATTCCCCTCTGAGATTTAAAGGCTTGCAAAATACATTCCTATACAGTGTTACAGATTTTTCTTCATCTGGGACCTGTGAAGATCTTCATTCCCCAGCCTCCACTACTGGATCCTTCCAACCAGTGTGAGTAAAAATATTTTTTCAGATTGGCTTCTTAAACCAAAGCATTTTCCCTAACGAAACCAATTTGCTATGTGAACAAGAAAAGACCTGTTGGAAACACCTCCAGTCTTCACTCTCTTCCGGCAGCTTATAAAAATCCCTGTATATCCCTGCGGTAACTTGGAGTAATTGGACATCTGACGAAACAACTGTGATGGGAGCAGCTGCAGCGATAACACAGTCCAGCTTCCTCTCTTTGGGATAATTTTAAAAGAGAAAGAAGGAAATGCCTCAGCAACCTCAGCTTTTCCTACTTTTCCTTTAATAAATGGAGACTAATTTCTTAACCAACAAAGTAGGGCTAAAAGCAGCTGCCTCTTTTCTGTCACAAGGTTACAATATGGATTTGATTTTAAATAAATCAATAATACCATTGAGTTCCCAAGGGATTTATTACACATAAAGATTCTTTCTTATTTAATTCTTCTTTTTCTTTAATCGAGTGCAAATTGCCAAAATCCAATATTGCTGCTTTCTTCCCATTTCCATTCTTTTTTTTTTTTCCCCAGTCTGGTCATCCTATGTAAATCTCAACCTTCCTTTAATCCTCTACCTCCCAGAATGACATGCAAATGAAAGCTTTGGCCTTTGCCAAAATTTAAATCCAATTCATCAAAACGAAATCTACCTAGCCTCATCACAGCCACACCAATATGCTTTTTCTGGTAACTGTTAAATTTAACATTTATTTTCAAAGCCATTTCTCAAGGACCTATTTATCCTATAACTGTGAATTCTGCTCTTGCCTGCCATTTCAAAATATCAAAAGAATGTTGAGGATCTCTTCAGGCCCTTACCTCCTGTCTACCTGGCAGAACTGTAACTAAGCTTTTCTGCCATTATCTGCCTGTATCTTTCCACCTTCTGAGTTCCCATTCTGAAGTCCTTCAGCAGTTTCCAACTACTAATCTAGCAGATTATTATTTAGTAGAAAATCTACACATCTCACTCATCCTGCAGTTCCTTCCTCCAGAAACAAGCACATTGAAATTTGCTCTCTAAAAGTATTTTTTTTTTCACTTGTAAGAGGATGTTTTCCCTTTAGATTTAATATGACGGTACACAGGACTGGGGGTCTGAGCTAAACAGGGAAGTGAGCAAAACTTATCTTGTGATCTCTTGATCTATTGCCCTCTCCCTTTTTCAATGGCCTGTCTTTCCCTCCACTATATATATATATATATATATATATATGCAGGCATCTCATATAAATGCAGTTAAAAACTCATCATGACAGTTAGAAACTGAGACTTGCCCTTTGCTTTACCCACCCATCAATGAATGGAGGCAGTTCCATTCAGAAATTTTTTCCTACCCTATTTTTTCCAGAATTTGTCATTTTTTCTTTTCTGCATTGTTAAATTCCTCCAACCATTGATGATGAACATAGCTTACAAAAGAATTTAGCTGATATTTTAAATCCTTAAATGAATATTTCACAATGAAAGACTGGCTTCTATTTTGCTTATTGCTTTGAACATGAGCTAGGATTGCCTAACCCTGAACTCTGAGGAGGACTCAGAAATGCTAAATGTAACAGTAGCTCCACTGAGCAATTTGATTTTCTACATTTTAGGAACAAAAGCAGGCATAGGGAATCCCAGGCTCATTATTTTAAGTAGAAATCTTTCTACTTAAGGGCACACAGGTGGCCTTTTAGGCCATTGAGTTCAAATTACTCCATCTTCTGATCTCAACGAATTCTTAAAAAGTCTTCTGAAACAAAGACTGGTATTACTAAATAATTTGGCAGCCTAATTAATACGAGCTTTGAGCAGAGTTATTCTGGAGGGATGTTAAGGCTATTTGGAAAAATAGCTCCCAAACTTATCTATAAATTTAGTACAAAACCCATCAAAATACCACTTGACTTTTAAAAATTTGACAGTGTGATTCAAAAGTTTATTTGGAAATTTGAACATTATAAGAGTAGCCAAGAAATTTTGAAAAAGAAGCATAATGAGAGGGAGGAGATAGAGTCTTGCCTACTCAGATATTAAACTATATAGCTACAGTAATTGTTAAAGTATACTACTAGCTTAAGAATAAACAGACTGATCAATTTGACAGGACAGAAAGTCCAAAACCAAACCACAGTACATAGAAGAATTTAGTTTATGACTACTGACATTTTAAGTTGACAAGAAAAAGATGGATCAGCCATTAAATATTTGACAACTGACTTATTTGGAAAATAAAGGCAGATCCCTACCTCACATTTTATACCAAAATTAAAACTCCAAGAGTATTAAGGATTTAAATGTAAAAACAAATGTGTAAATGTATTAGAAGAAAATATAGGTGACTACCTTTATGTTATTAATATATCTTATGGTGAGGGGAGAACTTTCTAAGTATAAAACCAAAAGGAGAAATGACAAAAGAAGAAACTTTTATGGTTAAAAACTGTCACATACAAAATTAAAAGGGAAACAACTATGAAAAACATTTGCAATATATGTGAAAAAGTTACTACACGGAAAGTTTTGATGAAGCAATTAGAAATGAATGAGAAAAATAGAAAAATAGAAAAATGTATAAAAGATATGAGCAAGCAAGATATGAGCAAAAGAAATAATGACAAACATAAAAATGTCCATTCTTACTAATTAGATGAATTTAGAATGTAACACTATTCCTCAATAAAATTAGTAAAATATACATACTTTTAAATAATAATACCAGTGTCACAGAGGCCTTAAGGAAACTAAGTATGAAATGGTAATTTTCTGGAGGGCAGTTGGGAACTTGTATCCAAAGTCTTTAATATGTGCCCACCCTTTGATCAGCAATTCCACTCCTAGGGATGCTGAGGAAATACATAAGTGGTCTCTGTTTATGTAACAGAAAAAAATGGAAGCTAGTTCAAAGTCAACAATTTAATAAAATATGATACACCCAGAATTTGATTTCTAAACACCATTCCCCACTAAAATAAACCAGGTTTCTTGGAGAAAAGGCAGATTCCAGGGTTGGAATAGGGAACATACAACATACCCTGGAGCATCTTCTGGCAGAAAGCAAAAAGTGCTCTCAAAATGATGGGCACATTTCAAAAGGACATAGGATCCAGTTTAAAAGGGCTCCCATAGGTCAAATCTAGATGGTTTAAGGATCAGAACAGTAACAGAATGTTTTAGAATGAAGAAAGTCCATACTGATATAAATAAATACATAATGCTATGGTTTGAATGTATATGTCCCTCCAAAATTCATATGTTGGAAATTAACCCCCAAGGTGATGGTATTAAGAGGTGGGGTCCTTGGGAGGCTACTAGGGCCATGAGGGCTCTGCTCTTAGGGATTGGAGTAGAGCCCTTATAAAAGGGCTCGGGGGACCTAGCTAGCCCCTTTTGGCATTTCCATTTCTTCTGCCATGTGATGACACAGCAACAAGGCACCTTCTTGGAAGCAGAGAGCATCCTTCACTGGACATGGAATCTGCCAGCACCTTGATCTGCGGCTTCCCAGCCTCCAGAACTGTAAAAAGTAAATTTCTGTTCTTTATAAATTACCTTTCTCCGGTATTTTGTCCCAGCACAAATGGACTAAGGTAAATAAATAGGGGAGAAGGAAAGCTCTTCCTTGTAGTGAAATGACAACTAATAAACATAGAAGGAATAATGAGGTTATAAAATCACCATTTTACAACTACTATAATAATAATTGTCAAGAATCATCAATGTGAGAGTGAAAGTTTGAGGAGGAACAGGATATTTTCATAGTCTCAAACTACCTCCCCACAAACTACTTGGTAATAACAAAGGGAAAAATAGTAACTTGACGATGGATTGATCCAGCAAGTACAACCTTAAGCACATAATCCAAATTAACGTCACTAATGATGGGACAAATCAATATTATGTACTTCCTGCTACGATGCCCTGAGGATATAACTTCTGTGGTACTTCGGCAAAAATATATAATCTCTCTCCAATTATGAGAAATCTTCAAACATAAATTGAGGAGCATTGTAAAATAGCTGGCTTTAACTTTTCAAAAATGTCAAGATTATAAAAAACAAAGAAAGGCTGAGGATTAAAGGAGAGTAAAGAAATATGACAACTGATTACAAGATGTACTTCTGGACTAGATCTTAAATAAGAAAAAATAACTATTAAACAGATTGACATAATTTGAATATGAACTTCAGGTTAGATACTATTACTGTATCAATGTTATATTTACTGACTTTGATAAATATGCTGTGATTATGTAAGAGAAAATCCTTATTCTTAGAAAATATGCACTGCAATAATATGGCCAAATAGGCATGATACCTGCAAATTATTCTCAAATGGTTCAGAAACTATACATAGAGCCAATGATGAAACAAATAAGGCAAAATATTAATAATAACAAATCTTGGAAAATGTATGCAAAGGCTCTCCATACTTTTCTTGCAACTTTTCTAGAAGTGTGAAATTACATCAAAAAAAGTTTTTAAATCATGGTACTCCAAAGTAATAAAATAGAACCCTTAAAAATGATGGCGAAGGTATTTATTCATTGGCAAAGAAAGATATCAATATTGTGTCATGAAAAAAAGCATGTTAGAAGACCCATTTTTTCCCATTTTGTTATATACGTGTATCTGTAGATGCACACAAAAAAAATCCACGAAGGATATTCATCACTGTTGTCTCTGTGTGGTGGGGTCACAAGTGACACTATGTATTTCTCTGTATTTTCTAATTTTCCAACAGTGAATATGAATTGAAAGAAAGGTTTTCTTTCTGGAGGAGAAAGGGTGTCTTCTAAGAAGAAGAAATATAGCACAACATTCTGAGCTAGTCCAAGTCCTATTTTGCACACATGCAGAATAAATGATTACATAATCTTAAAATTTGCTTGCTTGCTTAGTATTCCATATATAATTTATGTTTTTCTCCTAGACAACTGTGCCTTACTGCTAATTTACTTACCCTTTTTCATCTGTTCCATCTGCCTTTACAAAAGAGACCACCAAATACAGGCTTGTAGTTGTTTATCATTCCTGTACAGCTGTATTATTTTATTTGTGCTAAGCAGCTCTAAAATCTGCCCTTCTAATTTTTATCAAAACTTCTGCTTCTAAGAACCCCACTCTTTGCTCCTTGCCCCTTCCCCTTCCACAACTCCAGGGTATCAGTGTTTTCAATGGATATTCAAAGCCACAGGATGAATATGCTTTGTCTTCCTGGACCCTTAATTTTACTCAGATATGGGAGGGTGAGGTTATCATTAGAGTAAAGCAAGCCATTAGATTATGCAGTCAAGCTAAAAATTTCCATAAATTTTAAAAATAAAATGGGAACTTCAAATAATTTAAAGCTCATAAGGCTTAAGCAGGCCTTTCCATGCTAGTTCTTAGAATTCTGGGGACACGAGTTCCTTTCTTAAATAGCTGGCCGTCCATATCCGTGGATTCCTCATCTGTGGATCCAACCAACCGTAGATCAAAAATATTCAGGAAAAAGGTGTCTGTACTGAACAGGTAAAGACTTTTCTTGTCATTATTCCCTAAAGTATACAGAATAACAACTTTTTACATACATTCCCATCATATTAGGTATTATAGTAGTCTAGAGATGATTTAAGGTATGCAGGAGGATTGTACGGGTTCTATATAAATACTACACCATTTTACATCAGGTACTTGAACATACACAGATTTTGATATCCATGGGAGGTCCTGCAACCAATTCCCCACGGATACCAAGAGACAACTGTATGCCTTTAATGATTCTCCAGTGGAAAAGCTTGAGAAACAGGGATCTAAGACATTCACCTCTTTAATTGCTCCTCTATTTGCGAGCAATTCTTCCACAATCTGTGAAATGAGCCCTCACTCTCAGGAGTGTGCACTCAGAAAGATGCCCTCCACACAGTCATCTTTTGCTTGGGAACTGTATGTCCTATACAGAACAATTTACAGGCAAAGGTATTCTTTTAAACATTGGCATTTGAAACATGCATAACCCAAAAGTTTAAAAAGAAAAAAAAAAGGTTTATGGGACACAATTTAAAGCCCAATCAATTTCTTAGCAGTAGGTCCTCTGTATAGAGTGAGCCCCAGAGGTTGTGCAATTAAAGTCTACAATCACTACCAGAGACCTGCTTTGTTCAAGATCAATTCAAAATGTTGAAGCCTTAAATTGTATACATTAAAAAAAAGAAATACAATAGAACAAAGTTACACAATGGAAAATCTTGGCAAAATAGTCTAACATTAGACTATTTTAGACTTAGACTATTGTCATTTATAGGGAAAAAAAAGTCCACAGCCCTAAGTTAGGTAAATATGTGTACAAAAATATGTTTCCATTTAGGCCATTCATATTGCCTGTAATTAAAACAGTTTCAATTGTAAAAATTAATCTAAAATAATGGGAAGCTGACTCTTAAGAACAGATAGTTTTGAAAGAAAAAGGCCAATTTTCCTCTAATGTAATGTTTACTTGCCTGATTATGTAAACATTTTATTATGTTCCTATCCTTTAAGACATTCCTTAAATGCAATAAAGCCCCAGACTTGTTTTCTCAATAGCTAGAACACTGGCACCCATTGCTAGGTGGGAGAATCATTGGAATGGAACACGCATATTTAACAAAGGGTACAACAGTGTTTAAATATCACTTAAAAGGATCACTCTCAAATATAAACCATTTTCTCTTCCTAGTCTAGTGACATTTGGATTACCTCTTTTGTTTTGGGCTCTGCATTATGTCTGATTTGTTAAAATCAACCCAAGGGACCAAAATCAAAATCACTTCATTTGAAAACAGCAGGAAGACACTTTGATCATATAAAATTCTCCCTTAACAATAGCAAGCACTCGGGAAAGCTGTATTGAATTAATTTGCCAATGTTATGAATATATTTAAAGGATGGGCAGAGTCGGGATATTTCATTGCAAGAAAGCAGCCTCTTTTAACTATATAGGAAGTACATTATGGACCTCCTTAGCTAAGCAGCTACAAGCCTACAAGACTTGAATCAATAAGGCAAATAATTTTGTTTCTGGGTTCTCAAAGCCAATATGAAACAAAATTTTGGAGCAGTCCCTGAACTAAATCAGGAAAAATAATCAGTTTTTATTTAGCATAGTGCATTGTATACAGGAGGAACTCAATGAATGTTTGATGACTGTAATGGTGACAATACTTTGTCAATGTTTCTCAAAATCCACTCCTTTGATCACTTATAGTAGAGATGCAGCGCTACTCCGTTCAATTCATTCACGGAATATTTAAGTGTTCTAGGCACTGGGGATACAATAGTGAACAAGCAAGACAAAAATTCCTACTGGAACTTAGTTTCTAGTTGGAGTGGAGAAAGGTTAAACATTAGAAAAATAAAATGCATATCATGTTTATGGTAAATGCTTAAGAGAAAAACAAAGTAGGAAGCAGCTATGAAATGTTGAAAGGGAGTTAAAAATGCAGATATGGTGAGCAGGGAAGAACTCCTGGGAGGGCAATTTTTTTTTCCAGAATATTACAGGGGTACAAACATTTAGGTTACATATATTGCCTTTGTACCACCCAAGTCAGAGCTG
Source organism: Avahi laniger (assembly GCA_963575035.1). NCBI lineage: Eukaryota > Metazoa > Chordata > Mammalia > Primates > Indriidae > Avahi > Avahi laniger. The sequence goes on from CAUYSK010123959.1 coordinate 47,633, forward strand.
CAAGTGTGCCCATCCCCCAAACAGCAAGGCAACTTTTGAGTAAGGATTTAAAGAACATGGTGTAAGATGGTGTAAGATGTAACATGCAGACGTCTGAGGGAAGAGCATCCTAGACAATGGTGACAAACCCTGAGTCAGGAGTTTCAAGGAACTGCAAAGGGGCCCCTGGAGCTAGGCATGAGGAGATGAGGGAGCTAAGGACAGAGAGGGCAGAACACAAAAGTCCCTTTAGATCACGGTGAAGACTGTTTTATCCATTGAGAGAGATGAAAATCAATTAGAGTTTTGAGCAGAGGAGCGACACGACCTAACTTAGGTTTTAAGGGGCTCACACTGCCTGCTCTGTGGAGAGTAGACAGTAGGAGAACAAGGGTAGAAGCAGGGAGCTGCTTGTTTAAAAGTGCAGAGCCTGGAATTTATGTTTTTAACAAGCTCCTTGGGTGATTCTGAGGCACAGTAAAACTTAAGAACTGCAACTTTAAATTATCTAAGCAATTGAGACAAAAATTGATTTAACAATCTGATTATTCGATAATCACTACTCCACTTCCAGTGGAGAAACCAGGTCTAAGTTGTTGGGACTAAATTCGGCTAACAACCTGTCAATTCAGCCCCACAATCTCGAAACAGTGCTTCAGAAGAGAACTCCAAAGGGCTGTTGGCCCCTTGTTCTGTAACATAGGACACCCTCTGAGAGAGGTCTCCTCTACAGAGAAGGAGACTGGAGCTAATGCAATCACATACTGGTAATGTATTTGATATGGGTGCAGAGCAGGTACTCTATAATCATGACAAGTTTCACGATTCAGCTAAAATAGAGCATATTTGTAAAAAATTTTTTAAGACAAAGATTTTCATTTTCTTCTTAAATGGAAGCAAGTGAGAACTTGTGTGTCATTCTACATATATATGTAGATTATAAATTTATATTTTAAATTTATATATCTATAAATTCTCTATTCTATATGTAATCTATAATATATTCTAAATTTTTATATGTATCTCAAAATCAAATTATTAGTGATTTTTAATATACTAATAGAAATTTATATTCACAACTTTAACATTCTTTCTAATTGAGTTTCATAATGACAACTAGCATTTATATAGCACTTTCCATTAATAATTGAAATAATAGGACCTAGTTTTACAAACCATACATAAAAATTTCTTTCTACTTTATCATCACACTACACATAACCCCCCTATATTTTAGCTAGTTTGCAATCTATTCAACAACAGAGAAGACTGTCTTCTACTTACTGCTTCTACTTTTTTTCTATGCCTCTGAATATTTTATATGCTTCCTCTGAATTCTGCACACAGTAGGCACATAAGTGAATTCTTAACTGACCACTGACTAACCAATCTAGAGCAATGCAACACTGAGAATCAGTTATCAGATATTTTGTTCCTCTATTTATTTGACTTCTTCGGCTCCATCCAAAAACAAAATTTAAAAATTTCAAGAGGATAAACCTTGATAACTGGAAGGCACATAAATATATTAAAGAGGATTTACTGGACCGATTTACTTTTCATGGGAACATTTACATACTGCTGCTATTTTTCCTTGAGCACACTTTCCCTAAGGTATTTCATCATTAAGGCCTGATTCAATGTGAGTTTTCACAAAGACACAATAAGCTGAATTTTTAAAAAGCATCCATTGTTAACAGTATGATCTGTTACCCAGGTACAGGTTATTCTTTTGCATAGAGTACAGGTAATTGGTTCTAAATAACAGATACTGATTACCTTCTTGAATGGAAGAAGCATCTAGGTGTTGAAGTTTAAGGCCAGTGTCTAATCTTTGAGGCTTTGCATATAGAAATAAATAGCAAAGGACACAGACGCTGATGACGAAGGCAAGTAAAACAAGGGCAGCAATTCCTAATCCAACCAGGGCACCAATGCTGAGGAAAACAGAAAAAACACTGTGTCACACAAACTGGCTTGTACTGGTTAAACTAAAGAGAAGGTTTAAATATTGCTAGTTCTTGTTCTCAATCATTTATAACCAAATTATATTTTAGCATATACAATAAGTGATTGAAATCTACAGCTCACCTTTTTCTACCATCAAATTTGTATTATGTTTTCTCTGTAGGTTTTCAAGGCCCTTTTAAATTTATACGTTAACAATAGGGAAGACCATGTGAATTCATGTTATAGGTAAAAGGTCACATGATTCTCTATAGTTCAAAAACATCTCAGTCGAATAAACCTATATTATTAATATAGAAGGAAAGATCATGTTCACCAATAAAGGATGAATAGAAAAATACTTGCTTCTGAAAACGATATAAAGCAAATGTTTACAGAAATATAAATTTTTTCTTTTGGAGACATATATGCAAGACACCATTTATTGATATATAAAGCCAGAACTATTACAAAAGAGGAGAAGGTTTGAATTAAAGGACAACAGTATTTACGAAATTTATATGAAGTTCATGTTCAGAGTTTTTCCTTTCCAAAAGGGCAGAACACCAATGGCTTCTAGCATTAAGGAAGAAACCCTTGTACTTTTCTCTAAAAATAAAATGTATATCTGATTGTATTTGTTCTGCACTAAATTTGTAATAATTCCTCCTGATGTAGTTATGCATAAGGCTAATCATTTGGGAATATAGTTTTCATAAACTTTTGACCTTAATGCTATTATACTAAATGGGAAAAGGAACTTGGAAAAAAAGCATTACCTTGAAAGACTAACATGCAAACATATATAGTTCTTGAACTATAAGTACGGTTCTCATTAAAATCTACAATTAGATTTTAAGCTACTCAAGAGCAGATATTTCTGCTGATTTTCACAATAGTGTTATGCACACTTATTAAAAGTGTTTAAGGCTGGGTACAGTGGCTTGTGCCCATAATCCTAGCAATTTGGGAGGCTGAGGCAGGAGGACTGCTTGAGGTCAGGAGTTCGAGACCAGCCTGGACAACATAGTGAGACTTCATCTCTACAAAAAAATAAATTTTTAAAAATTTAAAAAGTAAATTATCCAGGTGTGGTGCTGCATGCCCACAGTCCTAGCTACTCAGGAGGCTGAGGCAGGAGGATCACTTGAGCCCAGGAGTTTGAGGTTGCAATGAGCTATGATCACTCCATTGTACTCTAGCCCAGGGAACAGAGCACGATCCTGTCTCAAAAACAAAACAAAAAAAGTATTTGTGCTTAGCTTGTAGAAAATGTTCAATGAACGGAAGTAAACAATACCTGACCACTGATTGGTCTACCTGTATTAGGAACATACATCATTGAAAAGTAATGATCTTTTTCTTCATTATCTTCTGGTTTACCTTTAGGCTTCTGCTCTTTCCCAAGGATTAGGATCCTGATAAATTTGAAATGTACCACAAGGGAGGGAAGGGAGAATTTGACCAAGGATGCTTGGAGCATCACTGCTTTGGAAGGAAGGAGAACAGAGTTAAAAGTGAAGGATTACCCCACTTATCCTTGATTTGAGGAGATAAAGCACCCTTGCAAAGAAGAGACTGCCTCCTGAGCCACACACATAAAGTCAGACTTCGGAGATCCTTGTGCTCCGTTTATTGCCAGCCCAGTTCCCCAGCCCTGCAGACAGGTGAAGACTGGGTAATTTTACGGCTGCAGTCAGTATAGAGTTATATATTTAAAATTGGGAGTTGCCCTCACTTGGTTCACTCTTGTTTAAGGGGTAGACTCCCTGTGTTTGGTGACTCCTCTTTTGTGCTTGCTTGCACCAAAGCTGACTTTTGTAGATTGTTAAGTGTCGGGAGGGTTAGGATCACTTCACCATACCCAGATGCATGACAGTGTAATCCACTTAATTATTTCATTTTAGAATTCTTTGCAGATGCCTAGCCTCCTGTGCACAAGGCAGAAAGGACGCTAGACATCTGGAAAGAGTCCTAAAATGAGAATCTGGTTATTAAAACATCTTCAAAGTAAAAAAGTAATTTAGTCAATTTAAAAGTGAAATTTTCAATTTAATTAATTCAGCATCCACATTGTGGGCTTTTAATGTACGAAGTAAAAAACCAGACCACACGATTTGAAGGAAAAACAAACAAAAATGCCATTTCTATTTTCTGTTATAAAAGGATATTCTTCATAATCCTGGCAATCTGTTGCAATGTCAGTTCCACTTCATGGAAACATTGTTTTATGCATGCAAACTCTAGGTATAAACTCTGGGTAAAGATGGAGTTCTAGAAGACTCCTAAAATATTCATTTCAACAAATTCTTATTGAATAGCTACTCATGCATAGCCCTGTCCATTGCGCATTATTTTCCTAGGTCCTGGAGAAAGTTATCAAAGGAAATCCTACAAATTGAAGGATTTATATGAGGAAAAAAGATGGGAGTGGGCCAGAGTAAAGGAAGAATTATCCTTTCCTCGCAGCACCATATGGCAGTTGCTTTTCAAGCCCTGAAGCTGCTGTCATATTAAAGCAGCAATTCTCCTACTTATCAACTTCACTTACCTTCTGGTAGCTACAGTTATGCTTTTCTCCAGCAGATGCAGAATCTCAAAACAAGGGCTAGTGACTCCCGGAACATTTTTCACAGTTGGACTATTTTAAATTAAAAGTGGAGAGCAAAGAATAGGAGGGAAATGAAGCTCTAATAAATTTACCACCCCATAGAGTTTCCAGAGCTCAATAACTTACAGGAACCCCAGGTTTAACATTGCCAGCTGACACCGTCCGTTGAAGTACCTTTTCCATTTCCCAGAAACTCAGTTGCATTGTTCATTTTGTCAGTGCTGAATGAAAACCTCAGCAAGTTGTTTGCTCCTTTGTGCCCTCATAAACCTTAGGAAGGTTTTATATTAATAGCTTCTGCTTCTTGTCACTTTGGAACCATTCAGGGATCTGAGAATCCCGGGCACATTTTCCAATGTGTCTGACTTAGGAATTGCTCGTCCCTATTGGAGGTGCTTCTGCCATTATTAACGCCTCCCAAAACTCAGAAATGGATTACTAATGGATTACTAATAAGCAGGCACAATACAGATTTCTTTCCCACATACCCTACACTAAGGATAAACTGTCATTATTTTCTGACATTTTGCGCTGCTCCAGCACAATACAACTTTGTGAGTTGAACTTACTGGAAGGTAGGTACTCCTTATGAGACATTTGTTGCAATATAGAAAAATTATTTTATTGCTTCAAGAAATAACATTTAGTCATTTTCTATAGGTTTAGCATGTGTGCCAAATCAGAATATGGGGTCATGCCAGGAGATTGGGAGAAATAATACTCTGTCACAAGAAAAAAAAAATTGTCAACAGAAAAGAACCTAAACTCTGTAAAATAATTCAAAGAGGTTTATTCTGAGCCCAGTGTGTGTTATCATGGCCTGGAGAGCCACGCCCAAGAAGCCTGGAGCCTGGAGCAAATGGTCATGCTGTGGTTGGGTTACAATGTGGTTTTATACATGTTAGAGAGACAGGAATTGCAGGTAAAATTATATATCAATATATGGAAGGTGTACATTGGTTTGGTCCAAAAAGGCAGGACATCTCCACGCCAGGGCTTACAGGTTATAGGTGGTTTTAAAGATTCTTTGATTGGTAATTGGTTAAAGAAATGAGCTTTGTCTAAAAGGTTGGAATATTTTGAGATAAAAGATATCTGTTAATCAGAGACAAGTCACCCAACCAAAACTCAAGTGATCTGTTAAGTAAATTCATGGCCTGCAGGTTGGTTTAAGCTTTGTCTTGCATGGCCTGAGGCCTGTATCTTACTATTACAAAGAATAACTCCCAAAGGGATGGGGCATAACTAGGCATGTCTGACCTCCCGTCTCCTCCTGGCAGCAACTCAGCTTTCAGGTTTTTTGGGGAGTAGGGTGGGGGGAGGGGTTTGGCCAAGAGGATGCCCATTCAGTGGGCTGGGGGGCTTTAAGATTTTATTTTAGTTCACAGAATCAAGTTCAAGGTTTACAGTCTGTTAGAGTGCAAGGGAAAAAAGCACTTCATAATTAAAATGGCTGTGTAAATACTAGTCGGACAAGTAAAATTCTCATCATAGGAAACAGAAACAAGACTACCTTATAAAGTCTCTTCACTTTCCTGCAATAGCCAAATGGCTCAGGTGTTGAGAAAGGGGATGTCCTAGAACAGTTTTATAGTGTGTAATCGCAGCAACTAAAAGCTCTACCTCTGCGTATGTCTCTTCAATTCCGTTCAGGTTGATCATCTGAAAAGGGCAAGTTATACAGTCCAGTCACTTGCACACGCCCTCACGAACCAACACCACACAACACCCCTACCTTTTTGATATTTTAAAAAATGCAGCCAATTCTTTCATATCCCCCAAGGAGACTTAAATACTCTGGTCCTTAATGTCTTAGAATGAGTCCCAAAGGAGCCTCGATTCTATTCGAATACACCACATGATCACACAAACCAAAAAGAGGAATTAAAGCCTTCTCCTTAGGTTATCTGCCTGTCTTCTTTCTGCCAGCGGAGCTGCCTACCTGGGACTGGTCACCGGCGAGAGAAGAGAGCAGTCGACTCCCGCCAGGCGGGCGGGAAAGTGAGCGCGGCCAGCAGGGCGGGCCCGGTGCGCCCTGGGCGCAAAGCCTGCGCTCCTCCCGCGCGCGCCCTCGGCTGGGGGTCCCGGCTCCCGGGGGCGCTCCGAGCCGAGGCGAGATTTCTCTTCCCAGCCTCCACACGCCTCGGAGGCTCCGCGTCTTCCCGGAGGGACCCTACCAGGGCGGGTCGCGGGGACGCAGACGACCTCCCTGCCCCTGGCGTGGCACCTCTCGTCTCCTCCCCAGACCCGGGCCCAACCAGCAGCCGCACGCGCGGGCTGCCTGCCCACCTGAGGCTCCACATGTAGCTGTGCTTGTAGGGGAAGTAGCTGCCAGGCTCGCTGCAGCAGTACTTGAGGTCCGCGAAGCCGCAGCAGTAGAGGAGCGCGGCCCCCTCGCCGCGCCGGGGGCACTGGAAGGGCTCCACGAAGCTGTCGTTGAGGCTGTAGTAGCCCGAGCACAGCCGGCTGGCCTCGCTCATCGTGGGCGGCTGGCGGCAGGGGCACTGAAGTCCCCGATCTGCCCTCGGACCGCCCCGCCCGCACACTCAGACCCCGGACCTGAGCGCCGCTCTTCCGATCTGGGGTCTGGCTGCCTGGGCGCTCAGCCTTCGCGCGCCCCCTCTGCTCTCTCTCCTCCCCCTGTCCACATGGTGTCTGGGCGCTTTACTCTCGCCTCTCCCTCTCGCTGAGTGGTCCTTTTATCTGCCCGTCTAGGCCCGCTACCTCTTCTCCCGCTCCCTCCGTCTGCTTTCTTCGCGCTCAGCTGACTTCTGCATGCCCTCACTCCATCAGCCTGGAGACCTGGCCGTCCCCACCCATGGCAGAAAGAGCTTTCACCCGAGGGGAAAGAGATGTAGGACGCGTTTGCAATCTGGGCAGATGCAGCTGAAGTTTCAGTTCTGTCTGCTCAGGGACAGGGCACGTGGATTCTGGGCAATCAGAGCAGGGCAGGTGGAGCCTTTACCGGCCACCCGCCACTGCCCCAAGGAGTGGAGTGGTCCGCCAAATAGAAGGCAGCTGAACTGCTATGAGAGGATGTTGGTGTTTTCTTTCTTTGAGAAGTACACGTGAAACACTAAAATCTGCCGATTTTAAAATCAAAACCAAGAAACAAAATTCCTCCAAAAACTAGCCACGTTGCAGTTGCATTGTGTTAAGCTAAAGAACCCGGAAAGAGAAGGAAAGGCAAGAGATGAGGGTAAAAGTGAGAACTTTCTAGAAAGGGAGGCAGAGGAAATGAGGAAAAGGGTGGTCAATCAGTTTTGGCATAGCACAGAAACTTCCTTCGACTTCTTTTTCTTGGTAGTCTCATTCTCCTGATTGGTTTTTTTCACAAAGTCTTTTTAAAATAACAATAGTAATGCTTGCTTGTTGTAATAAGTCAAACAGTGCTTAGTACAGAGAGAATAATAGTAGTCTTAAGATGGGAAAGGGGGAGATTATAATATTCCAGAATTTCCAAAGTAGATGGAGCATTGATCCTGCCTCTTCATTTCTACTTTCTTCCCTTGGCCAGGGGCTTAACTGGATACCAGACATCATGAATTTACCCTTGTTGGGTGCTGGATAGTTTTGTATTCCTATAAATATTCTTGAGCTTTGTGCTGGAATGCAACTATTCGTAAACTCTGATTCTTTCACGTTTGCATTTAAGCTTTGTTAGGCAGGACTAGAGCTGGCTTTAGGATTAATTTTTTTAATTTTTTTCCCCAGTGGTGATGCATAATCCTTCTGACTACTTTACTCAATACCTTGTGGATTACAAAGCTTACCATGCTGACTGGTCAGAATACAAACTATTCTCAGCCTGTGAAAGCTCCGTGGATTGTTCTCTCTGCTCCTTTCAGGTGGTTCTTTACCTGGCCTCAAGTAGTTTCCTCCAAAGCATGCAGGGATCAGTACTCAGCTGAAGACTGTGATGATCTCGAAAGTGTTCTCTCCTTGCACCCTCTATCTCTTTCTCTCTCCAGCTCTCTTCTCTCCGGTACTCTGCCCTGCTTCCTCTAGCCACCATGGCTTCCCTGGACTCCCAGCTGCTTCTCAACTAAAGGAGACCCCGGAGCTCTACCTGGCTTTCCCCTCCTTGTACTGTGGCCTGGAAACTATTTCCAGACTGAGGTCATTATAAGGCTCACCTCACTTGTTTCCTCTCTCTCAGGGATCCTTGACCTGCGCTACCCAATATCCATATTGAAAAACCCATTATTTCATATATTTTGTTTGTTTTGCTGTTTCAGGCAGGAGGGTGAGTCTGGTCGCTGTTATGCCATGGACTTGGCCAGGAGATTGGACCTGATTCAAACTAGACCACTTTGGGTCTCTATCCTGGAATTGGAATTCTGCCATGTGGACAGGAAACCACAAGAAGTTAGTGTACAGGAAAAAGAAAAATGAAGCAAACAGAGATGAGTGAAAAAGAAGGGTAGAAAGAGTGCTGATGATTTTGCAATTCTTGTTCAGATCCTTTCTTGAGGCCCAAGGCATACCTACCCTTGGGTTTCTTGAGACACCTGTGTTTCCTTAGAGCAAAATCTCTTTTTCTGGCTAACGTGCATTCAAGTGAGATTCTACTACTTGAGAGTTCTTACTCAGACAGGACATCTTCAGGCAAAGGTGAGGGGGAGGAGGAAGTGGAAAGGGGAAAACTGATGCTCTTTAATCAATGGAGCAAGTTCCCTTGGAAGGGGGAGAAATAGGCAGCACAGGAGACTTTTCTTCCTATTGTACGAGAAGAAAAGAAATTCAGAGACAAAAAGGGGAGATCTTCTGGACAATATCGGTTGTCTCAATAAAAGACACAAAAGTCTTCTGGGGAACATGAGACACGGTAGAATTCAGGTACTGGAAGAAGGTGGAAAATATTGAGAGTGGACGCTGTAGAGTACATGCCTGGGTAGGAGGCAGAGGAAGACAAAGGCTCAGGTGCCTCGCCGAGGGCCCAATTTTAATTAGAAATCACAGCTTTCCAGTGGAACGTCTCCAACAATGAATGTTTAATAGTCCAGGAACAGGAGGAAGGAAATGAATAGTGGGATTTGTCAGGATGTTTCTCTAAGGCTGTCACGGCAATCACAGCAGCACCTCAGCCCTCTCTGACCCCCACATACGTGTAAAACACACAGAGAGAATGGCATGTCCACAGCTGCCAGATCCTACCAAGCTTGGAGTACCTTGAGGGCTCTAAAGTTCAAGCCAACAAGGGAGCCTTTAAACACAGGAAGCTTAAGGGCAGTATCAAGACTGTGGATTTCAACACGATCAGAAAATGCATATTGCTTGCTTGACCTTGGCTGCTGTGTGGTCTCCGGTGGCTGAGTCCCCAGCTTTCCGTGTCCAGGCAGGAGGAGTGCTGACAGGGAGCGAAGTGGGCCTGGTCCAACAACAAAAGTTAGCCATAAGTTACACCTTTTGTTTTCTCCTCTTGTTGTATCTCTGTGATTCTCAACAAAAGTGATACTCCCCGTTAGGACGTATTTTGGGAATAAAGAGAAATTTTTGGTTGTCATCATGACAAGAGCATGTCCTGACACTGAGGGATGTGGACCAGGGACGCTAGACATCCTGACCTCCTGCAACTTGAACAGGAAAATGAAGAACTGTCTGTGACTTTCAAAGGACATTCATGCAGATGAAAAACCTATTTATAATTACCTGTGCCTAGAATCTATCCTTGTGTTACAAATAAATACAATGTATTTCTTCAATTTTCCAGGAATGCAACTACCATGTAAATTGAAGGAAGATTGCTCTTTGTTTTGTTTGGAACTTTACCAAGACTTGTTCTCTGTGTTGGAATATCATGTGCCAATGGTAATGTTGCTTAAGGTTTTGTATTCGTGTTGCCAGTACCGTACACTGTGTCAGCCTGCATTTGTACGGACACTCCACGGTGCCTTATAGCTGTTGCATGCGTATAGTATTGATGTAAATATTATGTCTTTTGGTATAGTTGTGCTTGAGCATTTACATATGAAAATACTGTAAACATTTTATTGTAAATTACACTCCATTTATGTATTCTTTATATTATAATAAAGGCATTGTAATAATATCCTGTAATTAGTCAATTAGTTTGCTAGGACCGTCACAATAAAGTACCACAAATAAGGTGGCTTAAACAACGAAGACGTATTTTCTCACAGTTCTGGAAGTTAAAAGTCTGAGATCAAGATGTCAGCAGGGTTGGTTTCTTCTGAGGGTTGTGAGGGAAGGATTTGTTCTAGGCCTGTCTCTTTAACTTATAAATCACTATCTTTTCCGTATGACTTCACGTCACCCTCTCACGGCACCTGTCTGTATCCAAATCTCCTCTTCTTATGAGAACAGCAATCACTGGATTAGGGCCCACCTTAATGTCCTAATTTTACCTTAATTACCTCTTTAAAGGCCCTATGTCCAAATATGGTCACAGTCTGAGGTACTGGGGATTAGGACTTCCACACAGAATTTCTGGGGGAACACAATCCAATAACAATTAGGTATGTAGATACATCATATTTCATATGAATTTTACTTAAGAAAGCAAAGGGAGAATTACGGAAATACTTCTTATAAAATTGGGACCCTGAGTCTAATAGGGTTGAGAACAGCTGGTATAACTTCTCAGTAGGACAGTGGTATATGGTGTGTCTCACAGGTCATTGCTGCCCCTTACTTTGAACTTCTAGCCCAGTATAGGCATGATAAAACAAGTAGAGAAATTAGGGACAAGGAATATCTGAACGTTGGGTAAAAGATAAGGGGTCAGACAAAGCTGACTTGGCTGTGGAAATGATGAAAAAGTCAAATGAGTGCTTTACTTAAAATCCTCAATAGATACTTATTTCCAAAGCTTCTATAATCCATGCCCCTCTACTTTCCCAACTATGAATATATTTCTCTCTTGTTCATCTCTAACATGTTCTCCTGCTCTGGTGAATTTGTCTTCCTTCTGCCCCAGAAATATCTTAACGTATTTTTTTTTTTAATCTAAGAAATGACACAACTTTCTTCTTTGTCTCCAAATTGTCTCCAGTTTGCAAAGCCTAGCTACAGGATTTGTCTCACCATGTAGCTCCCTGAAGCTGACAGCATTGAGAGAGTGGTAGGTAGAGTAGAATCTGAAAAGATACATATGAAGAGGCCATGAGGAAACAGGTGTCAGGAGAAAGCTGAAATTGTGGTTCATAAGTTACAAGGCAGCAGAATGCATGAATAAACATATAGACAACCAAAAATAGTAAAGTAATGTGTTGGCTTTATTAGGAGAATTAGAAACATAAAGTTACCTAGTGAGCCTAATGCTGGTAGTAGGTGGGGTGTTGATGGATTCCTGCTACTGAAAGGGTTAATAAACTCTGTCCCAAGAGCTGTGCTGTATCTTTCAGGTAGCAGTCTCCATGAGGGTCAGGTATTCCTGGATTCCTGTGAGTGTTCCATGGGTGGGATGGAAGTCTGCCATAACATATTCCACATTACAGCTCTCACTCTCTGGGAACACATACCTAAGATCACAGAACCTCAAAATGCACATCCCTCTACTATTTCCTAACTACATCATCCCTATGAAGGATATTTGTTGCTGCCTACCAGCATCCATTCCTCCCTTCCTCCTTTATAAGGTTATCCACATATTAGTTTCTCCACACAGACCCTGAACTTCAGAGGAGGCTGATCCAACTCCAGTGCCAGGGATGGCTCCTTATTGACTGTTGCAATCATTGGTTCAAGGGTTAAACATATGACGTAAGCATATTAAATCAGAGCAGGTTTTTAATTCTTGCTTAAGTTGCTAGGGCAGAAGCTGTCTGTCTCCTGCTAGATGTGGAAGGAAGCTCAGGCCTGGATGCGGCTGAGAGTCAGCCATCCTATCTATAGCCATGATGAGAGTCTGCCTTAGATGAAGATGACACCGCAGGTGGCAGAGCTGAAAGGCAGAAAGAAAATAGGCCATTTTCCAACACTGGGCCACTGCATCAGCCGACTCCATGCGGTTTTCATTATGTGAGCCAATTAATTGCTTTTATTGTTTTAACTTCTTCAAATTGGGTTTTCTATTACTTACAACTAGAAGATCATAACAAACTCTGTGCTTCCTTGACATTACTTCATGGATCAGCTACAAGAAGAACAATTTGAGCCAATTAATGAGTACCCTGCTCTCTGGCCATGGTGATTTAGGAGGTTGATGCAGGAAGTAATGTGCACAGGCCAATAATTCCTGTACTATACAGCCTGGTTTGGAAGCTTCAACTTGGAGCCCAGCAGCTTAAGTTCCACTGTGAGATTTCCACTGCAAATGACTGCAGCGACAGCAGTATCTTTAATACATCACAAATTACATTAAAAGCCACATGACTAATTTTCATATCTGGCACACTAAAGTCAGTGACATCAGTATTTTTGGACAGCAAGCTATGGAGCATCAGCGATATGCACAGGTGGCATTGGGAATGCCTGCAAGCCCCAAATACCCTGGGGGGATCCTCAACATCATTTAGGAAGCTATTTAACTCTTAATGTCCTCATTCCCATGTGTGGCCTTGCAATGCTCCCTTGTTCCCAGAAAAAAGCAGAGTGGCCCCCTGTTCCTTCCCACCAGAGCGTCCCAATCACATATAAACACAATTAATGCTAATGGTGACCGTTTGCTGACACCTTTCGCATGCCAGGCTGTCATGAGCACCGCACACATACTGACTCACTTAATCCTCATGAAGTCCTTTGAGGTAGGAGCTATGATTATTTCCTTTGCAGAAATGGGAAACCAAGGTCAAGTCACAGAGCCATAAGGTTCCATGACTCTAAGGGGCAAAGGAGAAATTTAACCCCTGCTGTCTGGTTCGCGTTTCTTAACCCCGACTCTACATCGTCTTAACTTCTATGCTGTACTTGCTTTTCTACTCCTGGACACCTCCAATGATTTATGAGAGGATATTCATCTTTTCTGTACTTTATATGTGTATATACTTTGTCATGTATATTTCATAATATAAAGTTATATATCATATAGTTTTTACATTCATATTATTATGATTATTAAAAGGGTCCCACACAGTATCCCCTTCCCTAAGAGGAGGTACTGTCCGGGATCCACCCTGGGACTCTCAGCATTGAGCACTTGTGTAAGGGTCCCTGGCCCAAGTGCAGCCTTTCCCTCCTGAAGAAGCCGCAGGACAGAAGCAGCAGCCACACTTAGAGTTCACAATTTGACGTAGAAAGAAGTGTCAGATTTTATCCAAGACCCGAACATACCTGGCAAATGTTCTGGCCTGTGACTAAGCTAAAAAGGCTCTTGGAACATGGCCCAGTGGATGCGGCTGATTTACATCCTTCTCCTTTGAGATGAGCATCACCATGTCAAGATGTTCGAGGATTTTGTGTCCTAACATAAAGCATACGACTGAACTAGTGCAGAATTGGGGGCTGGGGACCTACTCAGTGAGTATGAAGACAAATAGCACTTTATCAAGAAGTGGTTGCTGTCACCAATAAGTGATACAAATGCTCACAGAATGTCACACAGGGAAACACTTGTGGCTTGTGCTGAGAGGAGATTCTTTTCCAACTCTTCTGGAGGTAAGATTGTCAAAAAAAAAAAAAAAGATTGGCTCCTGGTAGAGGTTACTGTATCATAACACAACCCAGAGGCTGATTTCTGACCCTCCTCTTTTCCCGGAACTCCCAAGATGTGGGCAGTAGGTAAAAGGGTCTCTTTCTCATTTGAGGAGGCAGTTTGATTAGAGTTTCATTTGTCAATATGTTATTTTCTATTTCCTGAGGGGTTTTCTTTTAAGTGCAGTAACCTGTGCTTAATAATTTTTTAATAGTCATTGTTTAACCTGTTCTGCCCCCTCCAACAGAAAGAAAAAAGCTTCCATTTCTTTAGCATTTACGATCCATCAGGTATGGTCATAAAGAGTAACTCACCCTTCCCCCTTCTTCCAGATTGAAATGGAAACTGTCATTTGTGTTGTTGGGGTCTGGACTAAATATGGGAGAGGTACCACCCAGAGGAGACTGTTAATTATGGTAGAAGGGGTGGTCCAGGGACAGGCAGGTCCTAGAGAGTGGCAGAATTGGGGTAGTGCTGTAGTTTGACTGTGCCCCTAAAGGCACGTGTTGAAAATTTAATTGCCATTGTAGCAGTATTAAGAGGTGGGACCTTTAAAAGATGATTAGGCCACAATGGCTTTGCCCCCGTGAATGGATTAATGCTGTTATCATGAGAATGGGTTAGTTACCTCTGGAGTGGGTTTCTTATAAAAGGACAAGTTTGGTCCCCTTTTGTGTCTGTTTGTCTGTCTGTCTCTCTCCCCCGCCACTCAACTAACCTTCTGCTATGGGATGATTACATCAAGAAGGTCCTCACAAGATGCTAGTACCTTGATCTTGGACTTCCCAGCCTTCAGAGCTGTGAGAAATAAACTTCTATTATTTATAAATTACCTAGTCTCAGGAATTCTGTTATAGCAGCACAAAACAGACCAAGAAAGGTAGGCTAACGCATCCAGATCTTTAGCTTTGGTTCATGGAACCAGCAGTTCCCAAGGACAAAATTTATAGTCAACCTACCAAGGTTCTGTTAGATATGTATGGCCAGAGAAACTAGTCTAAAGTGATATTTACTCAAAGATTGTGCCTTTCTCTCTCTGCCAAATTATGTGGATCTAGGAATTGGATGGGGGTGGGTTCTGCTGGTCTGAAGTTTGGGTACCTAGGATAGCGAGGCACCTACCAGGAGAAATGTTCATGTTTTCTACACACTGGACTTGGGACTGCCTCTTGGTCATCTCAGATTCCTCACACCTCCTGGGGAACATTCTTACCTTCTTCTCCTCCTGGGATACAGTGTCCATGTTCTTAACTTTGGTTGTAATCTCAGTGCTGTTAGCAACATTCAAATGTACATCGGGGTCTCACAGCTCAAGCCTAAACTGGGCCACTGCACCGGTACTGGCAGGAGCATTGACAGCAACAGCTTTGTGGAGGTGGCACTGATGTCCTCGGGGGAAACAGAGGGCCACTGTGACATTCTACAAGGCTTCCTGGCTTCGAGCCTTTCAGGGGCAGTAGAGATCTCTGAGCTGATGGCAACTAAGAGGGCTTATTTGTTTTCAAAAATTAGCTGTCCTCCTGAATTCACATATAAATAAATCCAAGTAATTGGGAAGGTGGAACAGGACTGAAGTGCTGAAATAGTAGGTTGAGCTGAAGCAATGAAATGCTTTTAATTACTATTTATATGAGACAATTTTACTCCTAGGATGGTGTAACCTGGGGAAACACAGGCTGAGTAATTTTCAAGCCTGGAACGTTTTTAGTGACTAACACGTTGAAGGGGGGAAAAATAGTTATTTTTTTTACCATACCTGTGGAAGGTTTTTTGGTAGGAAATTTATCTAGAAAAAAACATTACAAAGTTCTATGATTGATTTGTTTTATAAATTTTTGAAAATTTGACCATCTCTTCCTATATTACACCAGTAAAAATAATGTAAGAATGCTTAGATTTAAAAAAAAAAAGATTAAGTATGTGATATATTACTGTTAGCTATGTTATGGCAATATTATTATAACTGAAATGAATTTACAACACTCTAGTGAAGAAAAGACACATTTAATCATTTCTTAAAATCAAATGAGATCTGATGCCAAGCATCAGTTTAATTGGTAGGAAATTCTATCTCAGCCATATTTTGGGAGACCTTTACCTCTCGCCTTGGTAGCACAAATGTCCTAAAGAGATTTATGCAATTCAAAACAATTTGTGAGTACCAAGAGTGGGCTGGTGGGAAAGACTCCTCTAAGTGCAGGCATAGGGGATGCATTTTATAGGTAATTAAAAACAATTATAATGCTGATTAAAAAGTCTCTCTGCTTGTTTATCACCATGCACTGGTAATTCTTAACAATTGCTATGAATATTTTTAAATAATATATATATATGCTACAAGTTAGCACTTTTTGTTTTTCTCAAAAAAAAAAGATAGAGTATCACTCTGTTGCCAGCCTGGAATGCAGTGGTGCAAGCATAGTTTACTGTAGCCTTGAACTCCTGGGCTCAAGCAATTCTCCCCCGTCAGCCTCCCAGAGTTCTGGGATTACAGGTATGCACCACCGTGCCTGGCTGCACTTTTTATTACTTATCCTTTCATAAATATTTCATTCTACATGGACTTTAATTGGAAGAATTTTCAGTTATTGAGTTATTTCTCCCCACTTCGACCCTGCCATGGATCAGTCATATACATTTGTTTAGTGTATAAAGATTAGGAATTATTTGTGTGCATCCCTGTGGCGCTACATATTCCTGCATTTGACCAGTAGACCGAAAGAAGCAATGATAACACAGTCACTGTACAGTTGGATAAACAGAGCTTCAGTTATTTCAGTTCTCCCATTCTATATGGCAACTTGCAATTTTTATTTGTGTTTAAAATTTAAAAAATGAATCAATGCAAACTGCAACATATAATATTTTTGTTTGGTTAGTGCATTTTAGTTCCTACATGAAATATTCTACTGAATTTGTATAACATCTTCTGAATTGAAATATTATATTTTTAATTGTTAATTGTTTTAAAGCTAAGCAGTGAATCAAGAAAGTAATTATTATGTGATTATTCTAAAAATAATTTTATCTTATGGAAGTAAGGGTGTCAAAAAAAAAATGATTGGTTCCCGGTGTCAAATGTGCTGGCTACACCCCTGCTCTGCTGTTCTCTTCATCACAGCGGCCACAGCTCTTGGCAGCAGAGTCTGTTTAAAGGTGGCAGGTCTGGCCAACACGGTCACTGGGACAATTTCCACTGCCTCTCAGCGTTCACACACTGCACATCAACAAAATAGCCATTCTCTGCCTTGCTGGACAATTCTGCTTTTTGCCTAGGTTTTTGAAAACAAAATTCTCTGGGGCAGGGCAAGTTCAACTTTCCTTTTTTTGTGTGTAAAAATTGAAAGAGATGGGTCAGGATGGAGACCGAGAGTAATAACTTCTCACTATTTTGTCTTGAGACTGTAGAAACATGAAACATAATGTGATGGTTAAATTTATGTGTCAACTTGACTGAAATAAGGGATGCATAGATAGCAGGTAAAACACTATTTCTGGGTGTGTCTGTGAGGATGTTTCCAGAAGAGATTAGCATTTGAATCTCTTCAAATGCTGTGGGCTGAGTAAAGATCACCCCCAGCAGAGTGGGCAAGCTTTGTCCACTGAAAGATGATGAACAGATGAGGGGTATCCTCCTTCATCTGTTGGACACATGACTAGAACAAAGAGGCAGAGGAGAGGTGAATTTGCTCTCTGCCTGATCTGGGACATCCGTCTTCTCCTCTTCTTGAACATCGTGCTCCTGCTTCTTGGGCCTTCAGACTTGGACTTACACCACTGGCTGCCCTGGTTCTCAGGCCTTTGGGCTTGGACTTGAGCCATTCCACCAGCTTCCCTGGGCCTCCAACTTGCAGATGGTAAGAGTGGGACTCCTCAGCCTCCATGTTTGTGTCAGCCAATCCCTCAGAATAAATCTCTTTCTATGTACCTCCCCATAGAGATTCTATTTGTTCTGTTTCTCTGGAAAACCCTGACTAATACACACAGTTTTTCTCTTGGGTTAGCTTGCCACATTAGTCAAGAGTCCCATAGAATTGCATCTAAACAGTGATTCTTAGGAGTGCTATCGATTTAGAGAAGTAATAATGATTGCATTTGTAGTACTCTTAAATCATACAAGCTTGGAAATATTATACTCCACTTGAGTCACTGAGTCTGTTAATTGCAGTTTGGCTTTATTTTGGGGGGATATAATAGTATTCATCCCTGATTATTATTATTGTTCTGTGGTCTTGTCAGTATAATGTGCTATTGTATATAATATGGGTAATAGTGTTTCTTTGAAGATATCAAAAAGATACATTTTTGTAAGTGAGAATACATCAATTAAACCATGAAGCATTAACTAAACACCCAATTATGCATAATGTTAAGGAAGGTACTTAACTCGCCCACCGATTGCTGGGGATTCTGTGTCAGGATACTTCCTTCTCCTCAACACTGCTCTCAGTTTTCCATTCAGAACACAGTGGAAATTCAGACTAGATGGTTAATTTTTCCTATGTGCATATAGAAAACATGAAGTAACTAACTCTCAGAAGTTATCCATGGAGGTTCTTTGAGGTCCACAACATTCAGCAAGAGAGGAGAAACTACTTTTATTGGTAGGTCTAGAAGCCTTGGAGGGATACCCCAAAAAGCCAAGGTAGTTCCATAGTCTCTGGCTCCTAGTTGTGCCAAATTAATCATCACAACCAAATTATTCCTCCCCACTGTCCCTGAACCATAGTCTGGTATCCTTGGCCACATCGTATAATGTCCTGTTTAGCACATATTAAGCATTTATTACGCATTAGTTCCCTTCTTCTGTCTTTCCTTTTTCCCCTCACTGAATAAATGAATGAACAAGTGAATGAATTTTTCTCTGCCACAAGCTAGTTTTCTCTGTTCCACGGCTACATGGCACAACATGCTCACATACAGTGCCTGAATTGCTATATTTTATATACAGCTACGTTGAGATTGCCTCAATTATTCTAATCGTAAAATCAAATTCTTGGGAAGGCGAAAGGTCCATCCTTTGTCCAAACTACTTAGTTCAGGTAGAGTCACTGAGTTACCCTGGCGGCCCCAGGCTGCAATGGCACAGCTGTGGGTACAGAGGGGAGTAGAGGACAGTTCGTCCAAAGGGGGTTCTGGGCAGAAATTCCCATAGGTTTTACCATTCCCTACATCTCTCTTCTTCAAATTCTTGGCCTGTGTCAGCTTTATTCTTTGCCAGATCTGATATCACAAGTGTTCCTGTGAGCATCCCGAGCCCTGTTAGTTCTTTGTCTCTCTACCAATCACATTGACAGCTCAGACGTGAGGCTTCTCAACAGTGTGTTTTCTAGCTCCCCTTCCCCACCAACTGGGCTACCCAACCTTCAGTTCCTGATGGCAACAACAGATATCAATTTGCTTCTAACCCTTTCATTCCTACTCCAGCTGTAATGAACTTGTTGCATTCCAGTTGTACCTTTCTGATTCCGTCAGCCCTGGTTGGAAACCACTGAAGTTCCCTTTCCAACTGCTGAAGCTCAGGAGCTTGATCCTGGGACTGTTACTTAAAACCCAAATTCCATGACTGGGCGTGGTGGCTCATGCCTGTAATTCTAGCACTCTGGGAAGCTGAGGCGGGTGGATCTTTTGAGCTCAGGAGTTCGAGACCAGCCTTATCAAGAATGAGACCCCATCTCTACTAAAAAGAGAAAGAAAATACTTGGACAACTAAAAATCTATATAGAAAAAATTAGCCGGGCATGGTGGCACATGCCTGTAGTGCCAGCTACTCGGGAGGCTGAGGCAGGAGGATCACTTGAGCCCAGGAGTTTGAGGTTGCTGTGAGCTAGGCTGATGCCATGGCACTCTAGCCAGGGCAACAGAGCCAGACTCGGTCTCAAAAAAGAAAAAAAAAACTCAAATTCCATTTCATCACAGAACCAGTTTTTGTCAGAGTTGAGCTAAAGCTTGAGTATAGTACCTCTGATACATTTTGGATCAAACAGGCTTTTTGTGGGCTGACATGAGAGCCCAACTACAACTTATAACATCAACTCTGCAATGTATGTTCCTGTAGATTCAAACATTGTCTTAGGAATTGACTTATTTGGGAAGCAAAACTCATTTGTAAATTAGAAATCATCTGATAATTTACACATAGTCTGTCCCATGGATTCTAGCCTATACCAAAAGGACACCTCGGGATTTATCAAAGAGGAATGGATACTGGAATTTGGGGTGGGGAAAGGATCACAGGTGGGAGGAGGAGTGAGGGCCAGGGGCTGGCATTAGACCCCTCTAGTCAGGCAAAGCAAAAACTGGGGTGTGATGCAGGAAGGAGTCAGGAAATGGTCACCATCAGTCAGAGGCCAGGGACAATATAGGAAGGCCCCAACACATGGGGACACTCAGCAGTGGTGACGCTAGGGCAGGTGATAGCTGGAAGAGGCATCACCAACAAAGAGGCATCTGTTGAAGGCCAGGGTTAAGAGCATGAGCTCTAAGTAGGATCTCAAGAGTGAAACAAGATCTCCAACTAGGACTAATGAGAAATTTTAGTCTTAGGAACTAAAATGTGTCAGGAGGGAGAAGGAGAATGTATAGAGGGGAAGAGATGCTTACTGAGGCATGGGAACTTCATTGTTAGATTAAGGCACCAGGACAAAGAGTGGTCCTAGTGGCTCCTAATTGTGCCAACAGGAGGTGAGCTCCAAACTAGGGCCCGGGGGAGAGAAGCTCAATGCTGGTGCTGAATCTCCATATCCTGGGCCTTCTTTGCACCTGCATGCTGAACCGGTCCCCTGAGGACAAGGAATGATTGGCAGGTCTTTGTTCCTAGCACACTGCCAAGACCCAAGAACAAGGCGTCCTGCTTGCCTCTCTGTTGCTTAGCAACGGCCACTAGTTGTCATACTAGGTGATTTCCCTAGTTTTCGTAGTTTTTCTGTAGTTATCTACTGTGAAACTAGCTACATGGGGCCTGCAAGGAACAAGGCAAGGCCTGGTTGTTCAACCCAATACAAGCTGCATGTATAAGTAGGTACACTCTTAGTATGGGGGGGCTCTGAATGCGGGGAGCAGTAGGGCTGATTTTGTGTTAAACCCAAAGACAGAGCAGGAGATGGAGGGCGGGGAACATGGAAGTTGTACTGATTCTGCAAATCCCAGAATTATGAGAGAAAGAGACAGAATGAAATAAATAAAATGTCAGACAAAGTTGTTTTAAATATTAGATGTTTCAAATGTATATTAAAATGAAATTTCTTCAATCAATCTCTCTCTAGTATGAAAATTATTTAGTTCTGTGAAACACAAAGAAAAGCATGTAGCTCGCCATTCAAAATGCCTAAAACATCTAGATTAAAATGATCATAAACGTTTCTCAAGAATTGCAGTAGTTAAATGCTAATGTTTGAAACTGTTGGGAAATTTTGTTCTCTATAGCTTAGAACAAGGACCAAGTCGTCAATCAAACAACATAAAGCCAAAAACAGTTTTAGGAAGTCTAGGGTAGAGATCTAAAAGTTCTAACCAGCCTCACCTGAAAGATCATTAGCTGGAAAACATTTTACCTCCAGTAATTAAGTCCAAATCTGGTGGCACAGTGCTTAGAGAAGAACAGTGAATTGAAACAGTCTGTGTGTCTGTCTGTAAAAGCCCTTAAACTATGTATTCACCAGCCACAGCCTGCTGGAAAATACGCCTATGCGTTTTTCTTCTTTTAAATCAGGGATGTCGAATCTTCTTTTATTATTGGATATCACTGACACTTCCCACTCAAATCAACAAAGGTTCTCATGCAAGTAAAAATGCACGTAGTTCTTTTGCTCTTTGTGGGTTTTTAAAAATATATATTTGTTTAAGCAGACATTTTTACCATTTCACTCATTACCTATTTATTCAATGAGGTATACCGAAAACAGCAAACCTTTCAGGTCATCTTATGGCTAGTACTGGCAAAAACTGCAGCAGGGCAAGGGGGACAGGAGCGGAGAAAGGGAGGGACAGGGAAGGAAGGTGAGGCCATGGAAGGGAGTGAGGAACTAGAATCTGAAAGAAAAGAAAAGTGAGGGGCCAGCGGTCACCAGGCTGTCCTCACAGTCTCTAGGTGATCAAGGCACGTATGTCTCAGACAACCATTGTCATTACCACCCTGCGAGGTTTTTATTTCTTATAGTTGAAATTATTCCCTGGCTTCTTTTTTAGACTTTAAACTCTATTTTCTCAAGAAATTTCTGTGTTTTCATTTTCCCTATCCCTTCCTCCTGCTCCTTACATCTAAGGACATAATCAGTTTCCTTAAAAATATTTGAAGGATTAATTCAGTGTGATGCCTGTAATCCCAGCTACTCTGGAGACCAAGGAGGGAGGACCGCTTGAAGTCAGGATTTCGAGACCAGCCTGAGCAAGAGTAAGACCCAGTCTTTACAAAAAGTGGAAAAATTAGCCGAGTATGGTGATGTGTGCCTGTAGTCCCAGTTACTTGTGAGGTTGAGGCAGGAGATTATTTAAGTCCAGGAATTTGAGGTTGCAGTGAGCTATGATGACGCCACTACACTCTAGCCTGGGAAACAGAGAGAGACCCTGTCTCAAACAAACAAAAAAAAAGGCTTATAAAGACAGTACTCAGTCATTTAACTAGTTTCCTTCTTACCTGCTAACACCTGCCATCCTAATACAATCCCATGTCCTGGAATCAGTCATTTACAATTGGTTTAGCTGTTAATTTTGATATTTTTCTCCATATTTTAAAATAATATACTCCTATTTGCTATTTGTTGAGTTATTAATTTTAGATGTTATATATTGATTTATTTATGATGTAGGTGATTTAGCTTTTTAAACATATTCTTCTATCCTTCCCTCTCTCCCCTCCTAATATAGTTATATCATCTTATTCAGTCTGTCTTTATATTATTATAATTCTTATTAAACATAATTGTATTATAATTAATAATAACTGTTAGTAATTGTTCACTACTGAAGCAAGTCATCAAATGTGATTATGCTTCCTTTTTGTGTAGTGTTTTTTTCTCCTTGAAGTCCTTTTGTTCTTCGTTGTATGTATCACTTCCATTTTCTCCAAGTTCTGTGTGTGTATGGGGGAGGTGTGTGTATTTTGGTCTCTTCATATCAGAACTTAAATGTCTGGTGATCTTTGATTCTGTTCATATTGAAATATGAAGTACTAAAAATCTCATCTGAAGCTCTGTGAGTTGTGTGGGGCTTGCAGATTTTTATTGGGAAAACCACTAAATGACATTTGTGGAAGTCTTTGTTCTTGGAGCATTCAGTTTTTCCAGAAAAGAATTCTCTAATCTCCTGTGCATGTGTGCCTCTATATGAGTGTGAGAGTGTCTGTCTGTGTGTGTGTGTGTGTGTGTGTGTGTGTGTGAGAGAGAGAGAGATTCTGGCTGTTGGCATTTGGGGGAGTGGGTTGGGTGAAGAAGGTTATAGATCCCATCATTTGGTGTACAGATTGTCACTTACTTTCCCTGTTTTTAGACCCATGTCTCTCGTCCATGTCAAGTGTACCTGAGTCCTGTCCATAGACTTTCAAACAAGCCCCTGTTTGAAGCTCAGCCTTTGCCCAGCTCCAGGACTGTGTACTTCCAGAGAATGCTGTGTGGTCTCGGGGGAAAGTGTCTCCCTCACTTCTGGTTGGTAGCCCCCCTGCAGACCCCTGGTTATAACTTTTTCCAGTCTGCTGAGTTGGTTCCCAATCCTCCATACACTACCCATTGAAAGTACTGTGTTTAAAGGGAAGCTCTGCATAAGGATTTAATCATAAATTAAAGACATGATCCAGAAGCCATTGAAATGTAGACTTTAAATGGATGAATTGCATGGAAGTTGAATTATAGTTCAATAAAGCTTTTAAAAAATGATCCTTACATCAAAAAACTGTGGAAAACAAGTAAAAACAACTCTTCTAATGAAATAAATTGGGAGAGTCTATATGAGTATATAAAATAATTAAATTTCCCTTTTATACTGCAAATGAAGAAATAAAATAGTAAAAAGACTATAGTAGGACAATCAACTTGGGAGCAATAAATAAAGTGTTATAATATAAATACTAGAAACTTTCAAATTTGAACTTACTTCATAACTGTTGTAAAAACACATGGAAATCTAAGAAATAATATGACACATATAGTAATTAAAATCATTTTCTGTTAAAATTCCATTTGCTACAGAAGTTACACAGAAATTATTCCTAAAGAAATTAAGGATCAAAACAAACCAATAAACCAACAAAATACAAAAGGCAACTCCTATAATAAGTGATGTTGATGGCATACATACACCCTGGAAATAAAAAGCACTACCACATTTTAATTCCTGATTTAGTAAATTGTGGCTTTAAATAACCGTATAAAATACATTGTAATAGGAAACTACACACACAAAAATGTAATAAGATATGAAATCTTGGATGCAGTATAATGAAAATTTCAAGCTGTGAAATGTGTATGAAAAAAGTTTATCTCTCATAAACATGATTAAAATAAAGTTTAGAAAAGTCTTCCATCTCTTCTTACAAAGAAAACCAGAAAACTAATAATGGAAAATTTTTTTAAATCCTCAAAAACATTAACGGAAGGCTCAGAAAAGATAAATAGCAAAATGATACAAAAATAATAGGACTCTACGTCTAAAAGAGAGCACACAGGATTTCACATATGAAGTGATAACCACAATACATGTATTGTACATTAAGGACTTCTTTGGTGTTAGAGACTAATTGTGAGTAATAATGATAGAAATTGTTAATCTTACAATTTTAGTAGCAGGAAGATGGGAATTCCCGATTTTTCTTATCTTTTCTCTTTCAGAGATGACTGCTCTACCTCCTTCCATAACACCTTAAACGTATCATCTCGATGTAAGCCATACCAAGTTGCCCAACCAAAAGAACATGCTCACTGTTTTTTAGTTTGGGGAAATGGTAGAGAGCAGTATTAGCTTCCTGTGGCCACCATAACAAATACTACAAACTGGGGGGCTTAACACACAGCTATTTATTCTCACATAGTAATTCTGGAGGCCAGAAGGCCAAATTCAAAGTGTCAGCTGGGTCACATACCCTCTGAAGGCTCTAGGTGATGGTCTATTCTTTGCCTCTCCAGGTCCTGGTGGCTGTAGGTGTAGTATGTCTAAAATTAAAGCTCTATTTTCCATGCTGCCTTGGCATCTATCTGTAGAATCAAGCGAGCCTTGAATGGCCTAACTGCAAGCTCCCCTCCCACTCTGCTCCCACAGATAAGATTCTCTAGACAGACAGTCCTCCTCATGAAGGGGACCAGGCACAGGTGCTACTTATCCCTGAGCAGTGGATTTCGGTTCCCTGACAGCCCACAGAATTATTCAGATAAGCCAATCACATCTTCCTGCAGGAACCACGGTGTACTTCTTCCTCTTGAGACTGTGAAGCCTGCCTTCCACAGCCTCTGGTTGTTCGTTCTGTTACCAAGTGCAACCGCTGTGTGACCCTGCTTGGCATGTGGTATCCTCTATTGCAAGTTGTATCTGTGACAAATAAATTGCTATTGATCTTGTCTGTCCAGGTTGGGTGTCGCAGCCATCCCTGTAACCCCAGGATGGGAATCCCTCCCCCGCCAGCGGGTGAGTAGGAGGCAGCTAAGACAGGCGTTCCTTGACTTGTGGCGACACCACTCCAATTTCTGCCTCTGGGGCCACGTTGCCTTCTCTTTCCTGTGTTTTCCCTCCTTCTGTCTGTCTCAAATTTCCCTCTGCGTTTCTCATATAAAGACACTTGTCATTGGATTTAGGTCCTCGCTGGGCAATCCAGGATGATCTCCTCATCTCAAGATTCTTAATTATATCTGAAAAGGCACGTTTTCCAAATAAGATGATATTTACAGGTTCTGGGGATTAGGATGTGAACATATCTTTGGGGGGAGGCGCCATTCAACCTACTACAAGAACCAAGGAAAAAATATGATGTTCTCTCTTCTTTTATTTTTCTCTAGTTATTTTTTAAACTCATTGCTGTGGAAGAAACATGTTATAGTGATTTCCATAAAGATCTCTGAAGTTGCTGTTAAAATTCGAGGCTTTCGGAAATAAAAGTTTCATTATGTGAGTGCCTCATGTTTACTAACAAAAACAGGTTTCAACTAAAGAAGCTAAGCATAATCAAATTTTAAGGGCTGCCTAAAACACCATAATGGGAAAAATCCTGAGCGTGTTCCAGCCAACAGGAAAGAATACTATGATTGATCAGCAACGCCCATCTCAGGTGAAGAACGGAAAGTGGCAGAACATACCATGAATTCGCAGTCCCAAATTTAATGCTCTCTAGCCATAGTCTTGCAAAGAAATTCCTAGGTAAATTCCAGGTTGGCTATAAATTAAGCCATTCTTCTCCCTAAGACCAGTCACTGTATTGGTCAGAGTTTGAACAGAAAGCAGAACCATGAGAGGATGTATTTAATAAAGAGGATTTTTTTTTTTAAGGATTTGAGCTTACCCAACTGTGGGAGCTGGTTAAACAGTTTATGAGAGGTTGTATCTTTTGTCACCGGGGCTCAGCAGAGCAGGCAGTCAGAGGGGAAAATAAGCATGGGTGGGGTGGGGTGGGAAGCAGGAACAAACTGGAACCTGAGGAAATGAGCAAAACTCACGAGGACAGACTGAAAAGAAAGCCGCATGTGTCTGTCACCGACGCCAGGCCTCCAACTGTGGTGACAGGATTGTCCTGCAGGAAAAGTTGCTGCCTGGGATGCTTAATTTTATGTTTCAACGTAACTGGTTCAAGAGATGCCCAGATTTTTGGTTAAACATGTCTGTGTCTTTGAGGGTATTTCTGATGAGATTAGCATTTTAATCAGTAGACTAAGTAAAGCAGACTGTCCTCCCCAGTGTGGGTGGGTGTCATTCAAGCCATTAAGGTCCTGCATAGAACAAAAAATGGAGGAAGGGAGAATTTACTCTTTTCACCCAACTGTTTGAACTGGCACACTGATCTTGTCCTGCTCTCAGACTAGAACTCACATCATTTGTTTTCCTGGTTCTCAGGACTTCAGATTCAAACTGGATTCGTTCCTTCATTAATTAATTCAGGAAGCATTTATCAAGCACAGTGTGCCAGGCATAGCTTGTAGCCCAAAATAAGATGGGGATAAATAGAGGAATGAATAAGGAAACATGAAGAGGCATTAGTCTTCTAGTCATGCAAGCAACTGAACCTGAAGTAACATAGAGATCCATAGAAAATCTGGTCTGCAATCCTAGGATAAATATAATTGTATCAACTAAATAGTAGTATATATAAGTTTACTAACTAAAAAATTACTCCTAAAGACTTGGAAACTTTGTGTACACAATTTCAGGAGAATTTGATGAGCTTTACAGAAACAGAAATGAAATGTTGAGGAAAGTTGATATGTGATACATTGAAATTAAATTTTAAGCCTGTAGGTAGTTTTCTTAGTGCTGACACATCATCATTGTCATCTTGTCTTTAATAATCATCATTCTCTTATCTCTTATGAAATAACTATCGTTACCTCATTAAATCATTACAAAACAAAATTTATTGCAGATATGCCTAACTGTGGGGCAGAATAATGTCATTCTTAGTAATTTAACTTGGGTGCATTTGCTTTAGATATTTAGTTTTCTTTTTTCTGTGAATTCAAGTATCACTTTTCAATAATATAAATAGCATTTATCTTAGCAAGTCACACAATTACCAAAAGACTAGCTAACTTAATGATTCATATTTTAATATGAAGTATCGTTTATTACTACATAGCAAATATTTATTATCTCACAGTTATTCCTGCAGGTCAGGAAGGTGGGCGAGGCTTGGCTGGGTGCCTCTGACTCAGGTGTCCTTCAAAAGGCTGCAATCCAGCTCCTGGTCAGGGCCACAGTCCTCTCAAGGCTATCATGGGCTTCCAACTCATTCACATGGCTGTGAGCAGGCTTCATTGGCTGTTGGCTGAGGACATTGGTTCTCTGCCACCTCACCCTCTCATGACATGGCAAATTTCCTTTCTCCAGAGTGTGAGAGCAGAGAGGGAGAGAGAGAGAGAGAAAAAGAGGAAGAAAATAACTGTCTTTTGGTAACTTAATCTCAGAAGTGACATCCCATTACTTTTGCTGGTTTCTACTTATTAAAAGGGGATCATCAGGCCCAGCTGACACTCAAGGGGAGGCGATTACACAGGGTGGGTGTCAATACCAGGAGGCAGGATCTCCGGGAGAGCATTTTAGAGGCTGCCTATCAAGTATGATAAAGGCAGTCTGCTTTACTTTTCATGCTTTCAAATGGTAAGGTAAGGCTACATTAAAGCATGATTGCGATAATGGTTTTCTAAATTGAGTTTTACGTTCCAACAGCACCGATAAACATTTCTGTCTGAGTCCTAGCCCTGGAAAGGTGGGGCGTTAGTTTTTAGAGAACTGGGATGGGTAGCCCTCCCCTTCCTGCCACTGCCATGGTTCACTGTGGGAAAAATATATGTTGCCACCTCACTAACTTTAGACCTGGCCATGTGACTTGGGAGGAAGGAACACTAATCCAGTTCTGAACAGAAGCTTAAAAGGCATTGTGTGTTCCCACTTATTCCCTTGTAGTCCTGCCTTCCATAATGAAAAACACAGAACGAGAGACACAGAGCACAGACCTCACCCACAGCCAGGCATAAGCCAGATGAGCCGCAGGCAGCCAGCAGATCGTAGGGACAAATATGTTTCTGTTGTAAGCCTCTGAGATTTTGGAGGGTGTTTTATTGCTGCAGCAAAAGTTGACTGATGCAAATAGAGACAGCAGGGACAGAGCAGACATCCCAAAGAGTGTCTGTACTCCTTTTCCAGATTCCACGGGGACTGACTGAAGCCCAGTCCCCATAGGTATTTGTCTTGGATGATGCTGTGTTTCATGAGATTCAGTCCCCAAGACCTGCAGCATGACTTTTTCAAAATCCTGACGGCCCTCAGTAAAGATTTATCTACTGCATATATATATACATTTTTTTAAACCAGTGATTTCAAGCCATGGTGTTTACAACTTGGCATATATTCAGTTTTCTAAAATTATATAGATTTCATCTCTCTTAAAAACTTTTTAATTTGGTTTACTTTTGTAACCTAGATTGTTGTCATTGAATTCAAATAGTGAAAGAGGAAACATAAAATGAAATAATATGCACGCTGACCATTATTAATTCAGCAGGGTAGCTGTTTAGATGGTTATGTGATTGTGTTACATCCTTGAACACAGAGGGAAAAACATGAAAAGGACTGGGTAAACAATATGTGGCCTCTAAATAACTCTGGGAACACTGATGTAATCAAGTAATTATAGTCCTGATCTGAAAAAGAAATGTTGAACAGATTAGGAGAAACTCAGTGGTCAATTTTTTTAAATTTTGTTTCACTTATTTGTTTTTTAACTCCTTGCCTACATATGCAAAGAAAAGTAAAGGGCTGCAAAATTATTTAATACTACTGTTAGGTTTCAGTCTGAAACCATCGGTTCTTAGCGCTCCCATGGTCGAAGAATGACCAGCCGCACCAAAGTTAGGCGAGCACAAAAGTGAAGTTTATTGAGGAGAGAAAGGAAGGATTATAGGGCAAGAGCAAGACACAGGTTTGCAGAGCATGGTACAGATGCCTTCAGTGACAACCAGACCCATTGTTGCAGCAGGGCCAGCAAAAGGAAGCCAGGGGAAGTCAGTATTTCAAGGGAGAATGATGGATTGTGATAAATGCTGTGCCTAGGTCAGATGAGGGCTGAGAATTGGCCGTTAAATTTAGTCACTGGTCATTGGAGACCTGTATGAAAGCAGTTTTGGAGGGGTGGTGGAGGTAACAGCCCCTTTAGAGCGGGGTTAAGAGAAAACGGAAGGAGTGGCATTGGAGGATGAGTGAATGCATGAAGCCCTGTGACCTTTATCCCATGCTATTAATACCTTCTGTTATCATCACTGTGTCTTCCTCTTGTCTCTTCTTCTAGATGATAAACTCCTTGAAAACAGAAAGAGGCTGTGTTTTTGACAACCACATAGCTGCCAGGGAACCTGGCACAGTGCTAGCACACAGCAGGTGCTCAGTAGATGTTGGTTGACTGGTTAACAAAAATGAACGTTAAATGAAGATAGGTGAAATTAAATTCTCCTTTATCCTTTTGGTGTTCCCCCATTTCCTTTATATTAATAATTCTCCCTCCTTCTCCTGACAGATGCCCAGTGGCCTTCCTGCTACCTTCTGTCTGCCTGAGCCTTTCCCCTTCTCCCTCCCTCCCTCATCTTCCTGACAATTTACTCACATTGAGCCTATTCCCTCAAGAAGGTGACGGGGCAAGAACAGGAGAGCTGGTCTAATAAGAGAACTCCAGTTGGGAACCTATCATTTGATGGCAGCTTCTGTCGAGTAAAATCCACCTAAGAAAAGTATATATTGTAATGCTGGGTAGACAAGGCCAGTAGACGCCAGAGCTCACAATATAGCAAAAAGAGCTTGAAATATGAAAGTGTACTGTTTTTTTTCATTTAATCTGAATTACACACATCCAACAGGAATATTAATCAGCTGTTTCTAATAGAATGAGAAAACAGGCCAAAATAAATTAAAGTACCATAGAGCTGTTCTTAATTGCCTTCTCACAATAATAGCGTTTAAAGTTGTAAAATAGAATTATATTTTTTCAAATGAAGCAAAGACCTATCTGTCTAATGATTTAATGTACTTTCTTTAAATTAATTGCTATCATGGGTTGATTTTAGACTGCCATTTATTCGTTAGTTAATTTTGGAGTATAGGATTTGGATTACTAGATTTTATTCATTCATTTAAGGAAAATTTATATATGTTAGACACTCTGGTCTTAAAACAGCAAAAATACATTTACAACAAAGGGCAGATAAGATCACTTTAAAAATTAGCAGCTTCTGCTGCCCATTGGAGTAGATAGGTTAAAATCATGTTTCCTCTTGTTTCTTTTCTAATTTCTCCTTTGCGATTATGAAATTCAACTACGATCCTCAAACATTTATACAAATATGTGTTGAGTAATTTAATCCACAAATAGGTAGCAGCAACACATTATTGCAAATGAGAACGTTAAGGTACAAAGGAGGAAAATGACTTAGTTTATTTGACAACCAATGTGCGAAAGAGCTCAAGCAACAGAATTATCCAGGCGTGAAGTCTGAATGTAGTCTGATAAATGCTTTCCACCAGGATGAAGGCAAGAGCTGTATAAATTCAATAAAGCAAATTATTTCCACAGGGAGAATGCACACAGGAAGAGTGCTGAGAACACGTTTGTCATCTAGGTATCTTATTTTTTCCAAACAATTAGCAAAAAGGTACCGTGTGATTTTTTTTTCCTTGTTTTACAAAGACAGCCTGGAAGTGAAAGATAAGCATTTGGAGTAACTGACAGGACTTATAAGGTGAATGGACTTTAGTGTGATCTGTAAAACAATATTGTCATCAAAGAATAAAAGTGTATACATTATAAATTCATTAATATTTGACTCAAAGGAAAACTGAAAAAAAAATGAAGAAGTAAATCATAAGTACTGAGTTTATTCCGAAAATAAAAGGATAATTGCTCAGCAAAGTATTATTATAACAGTCATGGCTCAGCTCATCCCTGAAACTCTATGTAGTTCAGTCTAAGTGGCACCAGCTGTAGCAATTCAAGCTTGCTCTTGCATCAGGCAATTTTGCAATAAGATAAAGAGTTAAAATAGGCTGCCCTTTTCTATTTCCCTTTGCACCCCACCCCTCAACAATCAAGCTATCAGAACAGCAAAACAAAACCAAAACATTCTCTCTCTGAGGACATTTTATGAGTTTCCTCTCTGTCATTATTCTCTTTTGGCTGAGCAATCTTTTTTTGACAACAGAGTATTTATCTTCCCTGCAATTCCTGTATTCATAGGCATCTACTCTAGTAATAATTTAGCTGGATAAAAGGTAAAGAGAAAGTCCATTTTGAAAGTCAATTTGTAATTTTTGCATTTTAAACTTTTTTCCTTCATCCCCTAAATCCATTTTAGGTGGATTAAAAGATTGACTAATAAAATACCAGGCTTAGAAATCATAATAAAATATAATTTAACAGCTTGCAGGCTGTGAAAAGATATTTTATAAATTACAAACATAGAAACAATAGAGAAAATAATGAAAAATATTGTCCAATTTCAATGCATGTAAATAATATTTGTGCATAAAAAACAAAAAAGAGTTAAAGTCTATTTTATAGAGAGCTCTTGGAGGAGAATCCCTTCATTGTGGTATCACAGTGATCTATTATTGCTTTTATTCTACAAAGACCTCTTATAATACACTTTACAAAAAATCCTCAGTACCAATCAAAATAAATAAATCATAAATGAAAATAAATTATAGAAGATTGAATAAATTTAAAAAACCACTAAGGCTTGAATAGCTAATGAGCAAATGCCATGAATAGTCAATTCTCATGAGAAGACAGCCAATTATTTAATAAACATGGGAAAACATTTCAACCTTATTAATGAACGAAGAAACAGATCAACCAGTGAGATGTACTTTTTTTTCTGTTGAATTAGAAAAATTTATATAATGATTATATGAATTGTTAGTGAGGATACAAATAGTGGACATTATGGTACATTCTAGTGACTATACAAATTACTTCAATATTTTTGGACCCTATGTTGGTACTATAGATCAAGAGCTATCAAAATGTTTCTGCTTTCTGCCAAGATGACAGACTAGCCTTGGTTGTAGACTTTTACCCCTAAAAGCAACTCTGGAGTAACTATAAAAGTGGAGAGAGGTTTGGATTCCAGGAACCAACACCAACAATAATAATCAGTGAAAAATCCCTGGGAAGACTGAGCCTGTCCTAAACAGTATGAGGAGTCGGACGGTTCACCCTGGGGTGGAGAGCTGCTGTATGTGGCGATGGAAGGATAGGTTGAAGAAAGCTTTAGAAATTCTGCAATTTTCCTTCTTTTGTGTTGTCTTGAAATACTCACTATCTCCCCTTTCACCTTTAACACTGGTGCCCTGAGGACAAAATCAGGGGATCATTAAAGTACTGCTGGGAAAAGGTGTTAATGGAAACAGGTCAATGTCTGTCTTTCAGCATTACTCTCTCAAATGGTTAGGGCTAGGACTTCAACCTAGTCTATCCCTGTGCTACTTTTTCCTAAGGTTGAAAGGAAAGCCTCTATGTAGCAGCAGGGGATCAGCCGCGGGTTCTATCGTGCCTGAGGCTTTCCACCCTTGACTCATCTCTCCTGTCCTTAAACACACCTGGACTGACACAGATTTTGGGTGTTCACTGATACATATTATCAGAAAGAATAGCTGATACTCCCAGGGGAACATAAGCTCAAAGGCCAAAATAGCAAATAGCTGAAGAATTCAACTATCTCAAAAGAAATACCACAAACTGGACAATATTGACAATCTGAGTTAGAAATATTAAAACAGAAATCCTGACAATTTAAAATAAACATAAGATAGATACCCATATATATTGCCAAGGAGCAAGACAGTGAGTAGAGAATCAGAAGAACCTTCCAAGAAAGCAGCAAGAAATGATAAAGAATTAAAACATAAAAGGAAACACCAAGAAATTTAGACAAGCAGGACCAACATCCAGATAATGAGAGACACAAAATGAGAAAAAAAATATGAAGAAGAGAAAATATTTAAAGAAATATTTTATATACATTTTTTAAAAAGATGAAAGACTTCAGATGGAAAAGAGAAGAAATATCCGGACATGATAATGAAATTTAAGAATATCAAAGACAAAGAGGAAAGCTATAAAGGCAAAGAACAGATCAACAGAAAGGAATAAAAATAATATTCACATCAGATTTTTCATAAGCAACATGATATGCAAAATAACAATAAAGTAATACTTTTGAGGTAGTAAAAGGAAAGCATTTCAAAACTAGAATTTTGTATTCAGCCAAATTGTCAATCCAATTTGAAAGTATAATAAAAATAGTCTGATGTTGTATAAGCGTCAGAGGGTATATCACATACAGATTCTTATTTAAACCACTTGTGGAAAAAGAACAGAAAATCTGGAATCTAGGGAAAGAGACACAGGAAGCATGGTGATCAAATAACTTATTAAGGTCTCTGTTTTATTTTTAAAAACTAGGATATAATTTAAAAATTATATCCATAATAAACAAAAATTAAAATTCCAGATATTATCAACATGATAAGAAGGATATAAAATGAAGAATACTACAAGGACATGAGAGTGTGTCAAATTACTTTTCTTGTTGGGATTAAGTTATAGATATTGATAAATTTAAGAAAACAACAGAGGTAAATAAACCTGAGTATGGGTGTTAAGTTAAAGACAGCCACCAAAAGAAAAAGAATATATAATATATAACAATTAGATGAAGAAAAATCATTCAGACTTCCTAATGAAAAACAAAAAAGGAGAAAAACAAAACAAAAATAAAGGATAGTTAATGGTAAACACAAAATAAGATAATAGAAACAATCCTAATATGTTAAAATAGTGCAGCCTGGCATGGTGGCTCACACCTGTAATCACAGCACTTTGGGAGGCTGAGGCGGGAAGATTATTTGAGCCCAGGAGTTCCAGATCAGCCTGGGCAACATAACAAGATCCTGTCTCTAAAAAAAAAAATTGGCCAGGCATGGTGGTATGTACCTGTAGTCCCAGGTACTCAGGAGGCTGAGGTAGGAGGATCATTTCAGCCCAGGAGTTCAAGGTTACAGTGAGCTACAATCAGGCCACTGCACTCCAACCTGGGCAACAGAGTGAGACCCTGTCTCTAAAAAACAAAAAAATAAGAACTGAAATAGTATAAATAGTTAAATCTATTAAAAGACAGATTTAGATTAGATTTTTTTAAAGATTCAATAATACCTTGTCTATAAGAGCCGCATTTAAGATAAAAAGTCATAAGAGCATTAAAATAAAGATGAAAAGATATATATGCCAGGCAAATATGAGACAATAGGAAGCCTAGGTAGCAATGTTAATAATTTAGAAAGTGGAATTTCAGGTGAAAAATATAAAGGATAAAAAGGCATTATATCCTGATAAAAGGATCATAAAATAACCATTAAAAATTATACCCATCTAGCGACAGTCTTGGAATATAGCAATAACTGCCAGAACTGCAGGGGAAAAATAGATAATCAACAATTTTCTTGAATATTTTAGTTCATATTATTTTTTAAAATTATTATTTCATTAGATTTAGGGGGTACAAATGGTTCTTTGTTACATGGGTGAATTGTATAGTGGTGAAGTAAGAATTTTCAGTGTACCTGTCATCCGAATAGTGTATGTTGTGCCCAAAAGGTAATTTTTCATGCCTCGATCCTCTCCTACCCTACCCCTTCTGAATCTCCAATGTCCATTACGTCACTCTGTACGACCGTGCATACCCATAGCTTATCCCCACTTATAAGTGAGAACATGTAGTATGTTTCTGTTCCTGAGATATTTCACTTAGGATAATGGCCTCCAGTCCATCCAAGTTGCTATAAAAGACATTATTTCATTCTTTTGTATGGCTGAGTAGTATTTCATTTTATATATATATATCTACAAGTATATATGAGTACATGTGTATATACACATATACATATACATACATATACATATATGTACATATATATACATATATATGAGTGTGTGTGTATATATATATATATATATGCGCCAGATTTTCTTTATTCATTCATCAGTTGATGGGCACTTAGATTGATTCCATATCTTTGCCATTGTGAATTGTGCTGCAATAAACATACAGTATCTTTTTGATACAATGACTTCTCCTTTGGATAGATAACCAGCTTACTGCAGATTTTAATACACTATAAGAAACAGAAAGATCAAGCTGGCAAACTAAGCATTGATATCAAAGAATACCATGAAAACTATTAGATGTATAGAAAATTTTGCACCCCACAGAGAACATACATCGTTTTTTAGAAACTCACAGAATATTTATAAAAATACATTGTGTAAGTGAAAAGACATGAATCGAATTCTATGTAATCTATTCTAAAAGTTAAACTGTAACTAATAAAGATATTCTTTATGTTTCATTCATTGAACAATCACCAATAGCTCTTTATAGAACTTCAGTGACATTCCCATTTGTTCCTCTGGACAAATACTTTGTATCTTTGCCAATGTATATTTAACACAGTTACTGTGACTCTCCTTATTTTATTTTTTATTTTTTTATTTTTTGGACTCTCCTTTTTTTAAAATTATATGTAAATGTGTATTTACCTATGAATACAATGTCTTCTCTTCCCAGTGGATCTTGAAGGAGCTCAGGAAATTTCATCCCAGACTATGACTCTTGGTATAAAGAATGTTTTGAATTAAAGGCCCTTAGAGATCAATAGGTGTTGGAAGGGGCTTTCCTTCTATCTTCATAAAACCAGACCCATCAAAAAGAACAACTGACTTCCCTTCCCCTCCCTGTTATCTCAGTATATTGCAGGAAAGAAGATCAAGAATGCCACCAGACCTGGCCCAGATAATTTTAAATTTAATACCTGTCTCTCAGGTTAATTTAATTTCCAAAGAGAATCATTTAGAAGTCAATCTGTTTTCCCCTATCCATTCATTCTCCCAAGTATCTATTCATCCTCCCTAGTAACCATTTATTGCCACTCAACAGAATTAGCTACATTCCTCATCCCCCACTACCCTCTAAAATGAGGGTATGTAAACTTCTGGACCCCATAGGAACATTGGGTAATCACTCTGTGGCTCTCCCTGTGTGCAGGGTAAATAAATCTCTTTCTCTTATTAATCTGCCTTACTGTGAGTTGATCTTTCGGTGAAATTTCTGGGTCAAAGAAGAAATTTCCTTTCATCCCCACAGTCTCAAAGCAATTCCTAGAAGGTGTATGTGGGAGAATTTTGCATTTTACTTCTGTATAGAGGAGAATCTTTAAAATATATATGATAAAAACTGAAGGGTGATAGTTTCTAGCTTCTGGTTGATTGTTGGTCACTCTCTTTTTTTTCTGTATGAAGATCTTCAGCAAATGACAAGAGCAATATTTCAAAAGTATGAACCTCTTATCTTTTTCCCATGACAAGAGCAATATTTCAAAAGTATGAACCTCTTATCTTTTTCCCCGCAACATAGGGCATGATAGAAAATTCAATACATTCCAAAGGATTAATGTTATACTGACTATGTTAAAACAAAAGGATAGCTTAAAGATATGTACTAGGAACCTCAATAACATTTAAAAATAATCTTTGTATTAAAAAGAAAATTAATAAACAACTTAAAACTAAATAATAATGAAAACCCTACATGTCAATATTTATGGGCTACAGCTAAAGGAATACTTAAGAAGAAATTTATAGCTTTCAATACTTTTACTTGAAAACCAGAAAGGTCAAAAACAATTGAGAAATAGACATGACACAAGCAACAAAAGAAAACAGATAATTTGCACTTCATCAAAATAAAAAAGTCTGGGTCGAGAAAGTGGAGAGCTTTCTGCATTTGAATGAACCAATAGAATTATTAGGTACATTGGGATGATGAACTGGGGCAGTTGATTTGGGAAGCAAGGCTAGGGGTTTCCTCTTACACGGTAAGCTAGGCCCCTAGTCCACAGGAACTCATGCACGGGAGAAGCATGATTTGGTATCTCAGGCAAGTGATCATGGTGGCAAGATTATGTGGGCATGAAATGAGACTTGTTCTGGGAGCACCTTCCTATATGCCTTTCCTCTTGGGCCTCCCCTACCTGACTCCAGCCTCAGAGGTGGGTAGGGCAGGGGTGAGGGTGAGGGTATGACAGCCCACCAGACAAGAGCCACTGCCTGGGGCTGCCTCTGGGGCATACCCTCTCTTCCTTAGAAATCTCAATTCGTTATGGGAATAGTCTGTGACCATCAAACCCAGAAATATTAATTGTTTTAAGTATTGAAGCATTTTACTCTTGAAATAATAAACATGTATTTATACTTCAATTTACTGATAGAAAAATCCATATTCAAAAATACCTTAGGAGATTTTCACTCTAATTTACATTTAAAATGTTTACCTCTAATATTTAACCAAATTTTTTATTTTTAAAAATCTCAAAACTACACAAAGTTAAAAGAATAGTACAATGAATACTCTGCATATCCTTTATTTGGTTTATCAATTGTTAATATTTCACCAGATTTACTTTATCTCACTTTCTTTCTATGGTGATATATATGGTTTTTTCCTGAACCATAAGAAAATAAGTTCACACATTGTGATACACACACCTAAGTACTTCAGTATGAATCAGCTAATCATAAGGTATCATCCCACATGGCACAATTCCTAAGAAAGTTGACAATAACTCCATAATATCATCTAATATCTAATTTAAATTTCCCCAATGTTTCCAGCAATGTCTTTTATAATTATTTTTTTTTAAAATTCAGGATTCAATCAAGGCTCATATATTTCATTTGTTTGATATGTCCCTCCTTGTTTTTAATACTGAACGGTTTTTCTGTTTCTTCACTTTTTCTGTGACTTTTTTTTTTCATGACTTATTGAAGAAATCAAGCTAGTTGATTTGTAGAATGATTACTCATGGTGTAATCCTTCCTCTCTTCTCTGTGTTTCCCATAAACTTTAAGTTAGGTCTAGAGGCTTGATTAACCTCAGATAAATATGTTGGACAGAAACATTTTCATTTTTCATGATGCATCACATCAAGATGAACATAATGCAAGATTGCCTCACTATCGATAATAATTAATAAGTTTGATCACTTGATTACAGAGCTGACTGCCAGATATTTTCATTTTTGATTAGTAAGTAATCTGTGAGGTCATGTTTTGACATTGATTTTTCACAATCAATGTCTTTTCACCCATGGTTTTAGAATCCAGTGTTTCGATCAATTATTATATTTGGAATTGAGTTACAAAATGGTGATTTCCTCCTTATATCATTTTATCTACACTTATTAGCTTTATTTTTAATAAAAAGGAGTTTTTCTTCTCTTAATTATAGACTTTTAGATGTTATAATCAATTTTTGTCATTATTCTTTTTAATGTTCAAATTGTTCCAAATCCAGTGAAAGTTTCTGTAAGTCAGCTCTTGGGTCCCTTTGACATGACCCAATCAGTGTTTGAGGACTTCTTTGCTTTGTGAGATAACAAGCTGTCCAGGTTCACCTTGACCTTTCTCTACTCTTGCTCTGGAATCAGCCATTTTCCAGTGTGTACTATTTCTTTTAAAGGGGAATGGTACTTAGAAACCCATCTAGGCCTAGGTGAATCTTTAATGATGAAATTTTAGTCATTATTATCAGCTTTTTATAAGAGACCTTTTGGAGTAGTCATGCCCTTCTGAAAGGTCTAAGGCTGGCTTGTGAGCTAGATACCATCGTGGAGTTTCAGAGAGCTGGATGAGACTGAGAAGGGCTGATTAGAGCAGAATCTACCATCTTAGTGTCACCCTTGGTGCCTTAAAGCAAAAATGATTTTTGAAGAAAATTAGGTTTTTCTCCCCACTAACTTTCCTACCCTATCTGGGTCATTGAACAGATATAGTTTAAAGCTACAACTTCTTCTAGATGTCCTCTTTATTGTCTGGTCCACTTCACTTACATAATTCGTATAGAGTGATCTAAGATGAATTAAGCAATAAGCTCATTTGTTCAAGGGCTTTATTAGTCTCCAGGTCTAAGGCTATTCCAGAATAAACTCTGCTCTGGCCTTAACAGGAGAACACCAAATACCCAGTTAATGGAGGTGAACATGTATGGTTTGTATAAAATTCTACGAACCATAAATATCAATGTATCTATCACCCAATTTTATTTTCTGGCTTAAACTTTCTTGCTCCAGCCCTGCTGAGAAGACAGTAGGTAATAGGACTCCTCCCATCCTGTCCAGAGTTCACTGTTCTAGAAATAGTCACTTCCCTCAGTCAGATTCCCTTTCTCAAGGATTTGAACCAAGAGCCCTAGAGGGAGGTTTCAGTCATCAGTGCTCTAATGCAGAGTTGGGTCTGACAGCTATGTACAGGATGAGGAAGTAAAGGAAGATGGCTGAGATACCACGGCAATTGGATGAAAATGTATAATCAGGGATGAAGGAGACCACACCATCACTAAGACATAGAGATCTTCTGAAATTTCAGCTGTCTGTTCATTTCCTGTCCTAGGAGTCTGTAAGTTTCTGTATCCTTGCAATTAACTTCTTTCTTTAGTAGAATGAGTTTCATTGTTCTTTGCAACTGGCAAATCTTGGCTCTAATACTATACAGTATAATTGTGCACATTGTTTTTTTCATTCTTTTTTGTTATAGAGAACCATTGTGTTTTGGGTTATTTTATCTGCCATTATCAGATGAATAGGATATTTCCAAATAATTGCTTAGGAAAAAACTGTATAAAAAATATTAAATAAATACAACATCTATTTCTTTTGAAAGTGAAATCAAATTTGTTGTGGACCTGGGTCTCTTTAGCTAAGATTTGGATCAATCCATCTAAAAGCAATCCAATCAATCAAAACCCAGCAATGCCTCGGTCCCTCGTCAGCCCCACACATGTGCCTAATTAATGTTGTCTACCAGAATTTGACAGATGAACTGTGGTTGTACTTATTGTGGAACCAAGCAACACTCATAAGTTGAGAATGGTAAATGTTTATGGTTAGTGAGTTCTAATAGAATGAAAATATGAAATATGCTAAAAATATGAAAAGGGTAGAAATTTTGATTTGGGTTATGGAAAGAAAAAAAATGCAGAAGAAAGTGACTTTAGCTGAATGCAATTTGGTGTTTATTTGATCTTCTCCTGAGTCTTGCCAGCTCCAGCTCCTGTCAATTCCAGACCTGGGCACAGGGACAGTAAGTTCTGCTGCGAGATGTTGGACATTGCAGTGGATGCTGTTGCTGCCTCTGTCCCATCCTCCTTATCTGGCTGATGTACCCATCCCCCAGCTGCTTTGCATGTAACGGCTCACTGGTGCACCCTTCTCCCAAGAATTGCCCTCTGCCAATGAGAGTCAGCTCACTTGGAAATGCTTGGGAAATTATAGCCTCCACTCAGGGTGGCCCCCAGTCAATGCCTGACTGATTTGTGGGAACAACAGCCTGGCCTCCTTGTCTTGAGTCAGGATAACTCTGTGTTGTTATTTATGCTCTGAAGTTCCCTGTGAGATCATCTAGATTTTGACAGAAACCACGTCTTTGGCCTTTTCGCTGGCCCCATCCTGCTTCCCTTGTTTCTCTACTGGTTTCATCTGAGGACATTCTCTCAGCAAAAGGCTTGCACAGTAACCCGCATCTCTGTTCTGATT
This sequence comes from Avahi laniger, assembly GCA_963575035.1. Taxonomy (NCBI): domain Eukaryota; kingdom Metazoa; phylum Chordata; class Mammalia; order Primates; family Indriidae; genus Avahi; species Avahi laniger. Next base: position 89,083 of record CAUYSK010123959.1, read on the forward strand.
CTAGGAGCTCCAACTTAAGGTAGTCAACCCACATTTAACTCAAATAAACAAAGATAGTCTTCACTTTGCTATTGTCTATAGTGGGGGAATAACTGTGCAGGCTGATTCTCTCACAGAGAACTACAGGTTTCCTCTCTGAAAATTCCTTTCCATCTCATTGTGTTTAGCGTCGAGCACCTGGCACTAGCGTTTTCTCAGGGAGGAGAATGTCTCTGTTTAGCAAAATACCTTGATGAGCGAAGGGTAGAAAGGACAGAAAAGATCCTAAGGCCATGTATTTAAAGGGGAGGATGAAACAAAAAGATGGATACATTGATCTGTGTAAGAATAAACAAAGATTTTTATACTGGGATGAATCAAGAAGGGTAGAGGATTTAGGAAGGAGAAAGAGAGAGAAGTCTGGCAATAAGATAGAAGGAAGAAAATTTTCAGTGGTGGAAGATCCAGAAGATGTTTAAGACCAAGGATGTTTAATATTTGATGGTGAGTGTGTTGTTAGGAAGAAAACTCCCTCTGACTCTAAATCTTCAGTATAAATTTGATTTGCTAGAATAATGCTGTGGGGTGGTGACAGGGAAAATAAAAAGTCAGGGCATTGAAAATGCCAGTTCCATACTCACCCCTTTGCTGACCCCCGTATGGGGTAGCAACATCCTTTCATGGGAGTAAAAGGCCAAGTGTCCTGGCAGCAGCTATCGGTGAAGTGAATGGTGGCCCATGGGGACTCTAACAGAGGCAGAGAGAAGTAGCTGTGGCATGAAACTGACTCAGAACAGGGATGAGACAAACCCTTCTTTCCTCCAAATAAACTAGATGAATAGGACTTCAGCAGCAGAGAGAGAAGGGCTGGCATGTGGATTACACACACACATACATACACACACACACACACACACACACACACACCCCCAGTGGTACCACCTATAGTGACTTCGCAGTCTTTAATGAAATTCTGGCAAAGAGGAACACAAAGCATTAACATTTGTAACATGGTTATGTAACTTTTGTTTGGCTTGCTTTCTTTCTTTTCCAGAATAGACAACATCAGAGCCTATTAGTGCTGGCCTTGGCAAGATTAAGGGCTTTTAGAAAGCGTACCCTGGTATAAACAAAAGACAAGCACAATCCGGTAACTAAAAATGATTTCCTAAGAGGACAGATGTATTTTTCTTTTTCTCATTCTAAGTCCTACTGATTTTTTTCATGTCCCATCTCAAACACTCACCTTCATAAAGCATCTACTAACCTCTTCCCAGTCAGCAGGATCTCTTCCTTCTTTGAGCCCTCCATAACTTATTATTTGAAGAGTTTTTAAGTTAATATGAAATTTTGCTATGTTTCATAGTGTTATATCTAATCAGGCCCCATCTTGGGAAATATAAATTAAGACAGAGTCATTTGATTGGCAGGATTTCAAGAAATTTTACTGACCACACAGAATTCAATACATCCAGGAAGCAGGTCCATGTTCCAGGCCAAGCCTAATTCAGAGAAAAGATTTTGTAATGATTTTGTTTATCCCCAAAATACCACAGTTAATATGTATATAGCATGTGCTATATGCAAATTCTTTGCTCATGTTAACTCTTCTAAGATTCATTGTGATCCTATGAAATATGATTACTATTATCCTCATTTCATGATGAGATAATTGAGGCACAGACATGCTAAAGAGCTTGCTATGGAAGTAGCAAAGCCAAGATTTGAACCCAAGCAGTTGACCTGGCTCCAAAATCCATGCTCTTACCTGGTGAGCCTTTCTGCCTATAACATAATTTTTATAAATTTTATTTATTTATTTAATCCTTTGTTTCAATAGATTTAGGGGTTATAAGTGGTTTTTTGGTACATGGATGAATTTTGTAGTGCTACTGTATAATTTTTAAAATCCTGGTCTACAAACTTCATTCCTCTGCCAACAAAATACCATAACCACTCACATGACAAAGCTAAGGAGGGTAGACAAAAGAGAACAAAATCATGAAAACTTTGTTTCCCTCTGTCTTGGCATGTCTCTAAGTCTATAAATCCTTAAGCTCTTGGCATTTTCTGCTTTTCAGCATAAAATTTATGCATTTATTAAAGTATCTAGGCCTTTGCTACATATTGATGCTTCTCATCAACTGTCAAACATCTTAAATACATATAGGTGCTGGAATGCATCCCAGGTCCAGAAACATGTTTATTAAGGTAATTATTCTAACCCAATTATAACAAAGGGTAAAGCAGATCTATGCCCCGCCCCCCAGTCACTTTCCCTTGAGGATCTCCTTTAGTAAAAAATGGGGAAAAGAACAAATTTGAAAGTTTCTGCCCCCTCTCTCTATTCTAATATTTTATATTTCTCTGTGAGGAATAAATGTGATCCGTATGTTGAATGTGTAATTATTTGTAGTTTTTCTCATTTTCCTTACTGAGCTGAGCAACTGAAGGGCAAGACTTCACAATCCCACGTTACTTTGTACACTGCCTTGTCCCCTTAAGATTGATTGAATTGGATTGACTAAGGTCATGAGGTACACGTGCTTCTGTCAAGGTTTGAACAGAAAATAGAAGAATCAAAAGGAAATAGAAGAAATGTAAAGAAAGGACTTTTTTCAAAGGTGTGGGTTAAGGAAAGGTGGTGAAGCATGCAAGGATGTTATGAGCTGAATGTTTGTGTTCTCCCAAAATTCATGTTGGAATCCTACCCCACCCCCCACCATGTGATGGTAATAGGAGGTGGGGCTTTGGAAGGTGATTAGGTCATGAAGGTGGAGCCCTCATGAATGGTATCAGTGCCCTTATAAAAGAGACCCCCCTCATCTTCCGCCATGTGAGGATACAAGACAGCAGTCTGCACCTCGGCAGAGGGCCCTCGCCAGAACCCTGCCGTACTGGCACCCTCATCTCGGACTTTTGTCTTCTAGAACTGTGAGAAAAAAGTTTCTGTTGCTTATAAGCTACCCGGTCTACGGTACTTTGTTATAGCAGCCCAAAAGGACTACTAGTAAGAGCAGGAAGCTGTTACCTCTTGTAGGTCTACAAGGACAAGGAGAGGGAGTAGCTACTGGAATCTCACCAGAGCTGTAGCTGCAGGAAAAGGCTGCCTAGCAAGAGTTGTGAACTTGGGTAGGGGGACACAGTTGCTGCCAAACTGTGACCTAGAGAGAGGAAGAGAGAGCTGGTGGAGCAGACACTGACCTCTTACTCTTCCGATGGTTAGGTCTCTGGGAAGGGCCTCCATGGACTGAACCGATGGGAAGCCAACAGAGAGTGGATACAGCTGGCCAGTAGGCTGGACGGGCACAAGAGGAATTTGCAGCAGGTGTGTATAACAAGGTTCACAGACTCATTCAACACCGACTGATCACTTACTATGTGCAAAGCGCCAGACTTTCACGTGGGAGAAACAAAAATGAAAAGGGCACTATTCTTGTGGGAAGTGCTTATTTACATCTTGGAAAGGATTCACAATGGATTGCAGTAGAAAGGGTTTGCTTTGTTAAGTGTTCTCCTAAGTATGTGCACATGTTTGAAATGGGCTTGTGATGGAAAGTGACCGTTTGCTCTTGTACCCTCCTGACCACCATCCTTCTTAGGGGCCGAGCCTGTTTAATTCTGAGGATAATTTCCATATCTCCAAAAAAGATGCTTATACTTAAATTTTGGTTGAACAAATGCAGACACTATTAATTTCCTTCAGAGGATTTTTATGCAGAAAACAGCCACAGAGAAAAGACCTACATTTAATAACCATCACAGACCACCCTGCCGCCCCGCCCCCTGTGGCTAGCCCTCAACCTAATCACCTTGATTCAAGGTCACTCCAAGAAGCTGCACCCAGGCTTGCACACCCCTCCATCAGCTCTCAGTATTTCACACTTTTGTTAAAATTAAATTTTATTTTTTTCATAGTAATAAATGAATAGTTTCAAAAATCAGTTAATATTACAATGCTTACGATGAAAAAAAATAGTCCTTGGTCTTTATCCTATTCAATTTCCATTTTCCTCTCCACAGAGGTACTGTTTTCAAAACTTTTAGCTGTTTCTTCTGGTATTTATAGTTCTAAATATATACTGCTAACATTTAGACATATATACGAGGTGTGTCTGGAAAGTATCCAGCCATGTAATTTGAAAAATAGAGACATTTATTGAACAAGATATAAGAAACATTGTGCATAGGGCAATCGCGCCTCAGTCCCCTTCAAAGTAAGCACCTTGGGACCTCACACAGTTCTCCCAGGGTCTCTTAACCTAACCCGTACACCCTCAACATTGTCAGGTGTTCTGTTTGTTGCAGGCATTCTAGAATGTGGGTCACTTTCAACAGATTCTCGACCATCTTTGAAGCGTTTGTGCCACACTTGCATATGTGCTGCATTCACTGCATCTTCCCCAAAAATGTTCTGAATCATCTGCACAGTTTCCACAGAGGAATGTTCAAGCTTAACACAAAATTTGATGCGGATTCGTCATTCTGCTTGCTCAGTCATTTGAATGCGTCAGCCACCTAGTACACATGCTCACTCCATGGTGTTGAGCTCACTAGTCAATGGTGTTGACTAGTACAGTGAGGGCATCATTGTTTACGCATGCACATTACAGACCACCCGCTTTGGCCGCCAGGTTACATTGATGTCACACGAACCATTCTCATTATATTAATGATGGCTGGATACTTTCTGGACAGACCTCATATATCAAGAATATTCACAGCAGTAATATGGATAACATGTTTACAAAAGCTTTAGGCTTTATTTATTTTTAGCCTTTATTTCTTTTGCTTTTTCATGCCAATTTCTTCACACCTGTGATTGAGGTTTCCAAATGAAAATTTAATATCTTAAAGATTAATCAATCACAGTAGAGCATAAAGAATGTATCTTAATGCCCACAAGTATTTAATAGGTACATTCTTGAGATATGCACAAACTACATTAACAAGTTGATGTTGTTTTAAGTTCATTTAAAGAAACTTTAAGAAACTATTTAAAGATAGACTTTTAAATAAGCTTTTTGTCAAAAATTTTGTTCTCAGATCTGTTTTTATTAGCATATGCTTTATTCATTCTACTCCAAATTATATTCACTCTTAAAAAAACCTCATATTCAGTTTATAATTTACTGTAACATGAAGATAATTTATTTCTCTATTTTCTTACCTTGCATTTTGCAAGATTTTTTTCTCTCAAGTAAACTACTCTGTCTCTGTATTATCTCATTTGGATTTTAAATTTATTCCATAATGTAATACTACATTTTTTCCCCAGAAATATCTATATACTCTAGGTCTGTCTGCTTTGTTCAGTAAATTTGCAAGAAGAATATGATGTTCCAAAGTTGTTTTTCAAAGAACCAATTCAGTTCCACATCTGAATACCATATTTCCCTGTCATTACAAAAATCCTTTTGAAAGCATTCTTTCCACCAAATGGTTCAGTACAGTGTCTATTTTGAGCATCATGAGCAAGGACAATTATTTCTAAATCAGAGCAAAGTTACAGATGAAAATTCTGTATGATTCCATAAGCCTTTATTAGAGTGCATATGGATGTCCTTATCACAGAAGGAGGTGTTGACATGTAAGACAGGACACCTCTATTCAAGGAGTTTATGGTGTTTGGAGTAACATAGATGTGATGTAAGTAAAATATGAGATGTATGGAGTTGGAGCCAAAATGAGTGATGCAAGCAAGCAATGCTTATAGGGTTTCCAAAAAATGGAGAAATCAATGTGGGCTGACGTAGGTGATGGCAGGTTCCAATATGGTTGTTTAGATCGGAGAGCCTTGAAAAATGAGCAGTTGGGCAGGGAATAGTCAGGCCAGGACACTGAGTACAAGAGACTGTGGCAGGAGTGAACAGGGAGAGGCAGTGTTGAAGGGATAGCTGGGAGACAGTGAAGACAATGGTTTGCCTACTTTGAGTTGCAGCAGAGAGAGCTAGAATCAAACCAAGCAGGTACGGATATCGTGGCATATGATATCGGAGTGATTTTGATCATAAGGATGTTTTACCACAGACCCTCCTGAGGACACACAAGCCTCAACTTTTTGCAAAGATAGACTGTAGGAAAAAAATGTTATATACTGTGCACGAACGAAGTTTAACCATGAGAAAGAATTCTGTGCTGCGTGGGAATACAAAGTGGTTTGAAGTAGAAATGATTAACTCCAAGAGAGCACCAGGCAAGCAAGCTCCAGGCAAGAAAGACTTGTACTCTTTCTGTGAATTTTCACAGCGTCAGCTCAGGTTGCTTCAGGGTTATTTATATCATTCAACACCCCCACCTGCCCCCCATCCCATTTCCCTCATTTTCCTCCTTTCCTCTTTTGGATTCTGGTCATGCATGGAAGGATTCTGAAAATACTAGAACTGTATTTGGAGAGCCTCTCACACCAGATTTGTGACTAGTCACGCACGGGTCATTAGATTTCATGTTTATGCCAAAATAGTGGAGCTGCAGGTGCTTATATGAAAGCAATATAAATGTATCTTAAAGTGTTTTCAACTAGTACAAAACTTGAGTTGCTAAGACCATCTAGAATAAAAATAAACATGACAGGAGTGGGGATTCTCTGTGTTTTCTTACCAGTAGGCTGAAATCAATCAATTCACTGAAAAGCAATTTATCAAAAGATCCATTTACTGAAAAACTAATTTGCTGAGCACCAGTTTGCCAAATAGTGATTTATGGACTAGCAATTAGCTGATTGAGTAATTTATTAAAAGACCTAATTGCTGAATTATCAATACACTAAACACCTTTTCACTACTACAGCAAAAGGGCTTGTTTACTCTATCAACAAAAGTGCAAAGAAAGTGTGGCTATTTTGTTTTTCAAAAATTAATCTTTTTTGTAAGCACCCCTCTGCCCCATTCCTACCTATTTTGTGGTGTGGGCCAGGGGAACTTCAAGTAAGGATTTCTCATTATATTCTGATTTCAACTGTTTGCTTTTAGTCTCTGTCTTTTCAGTAAATGTTTACTCTGTCACAGTTCTTCACCCAACATCTTGTGCCTGACGAAGATGGCTTCTGGGGTCCTGGCCTTACCATGTTCTTGCGGCAATGGTGGGAGAGAGGAGAGGACTCTGGTCTGTGAGTGGATCTGTGTGCTCCTCCCTGGTTTCTGTGGAAAGAATGTTCCCTGTCCATCTTGTGACTGCTCTCCTTGCTGTCTCCTGTTGCTGAAGTCTGCTGACGACAGGGGAGAACTCGTGGTCTAGTTTCTCTTGGAGTAGCCTTACCTGGTGACTCAGACCCTCCCTTAGCTGCTGGGGGCGCATATTCCCCCTGAGACCTGGCTGTGAGCTCCCATTTGGTTCTCACATTGGGTAGTGGTCCTGTAGACATGGCTCCTGCTGTAGGTGACCCTGAGAAACTTAACCAGCCAGCAACAGTAACCCCTTGTGCTCCACCGCAGGTCACGTAGGAGCTACCAGCAACGTTCCATGCCACCAGGAGCTGAGGAAGACTCAGCAACCCACACACCATGTAATCCCACAGCCCTTCCAATTCTACTCTAACGCAGCCGCCTGGAGCTGCTGAGAGGGCCGCTCACATGTGCCCCCTGCGATTGTGCCAGGCCAAGGTCCCGGCATAACTCGGTGGAGTCTGCAGCTTTCTCTTCAGCCTGTATAACTCGCTCTTTTTCCTGTGATATCAGCCCAGAAATCAGAAGTCAGACCGCAAATACCTCAAGTATTGCTTTCTCTACTTCTGTCCTTTCTCCTCCCCATGATCTCCTAGAGGCTGAAAGCGGCCACATTGCCACTTGTTCCTGGCTTGTTACAACTTCCCTTCCATCCTGTCCTTCTTCCTGAGGGGGCTTTCCCACTCCCCTCCACCCTTCTTTGGGGGCTATCATGACACAAGAGCTCTCTGCCTGAAAATTTACTGGGGAAAAGAAAGGAAAAAAATCTATCAGCTTGAGATTTTCAAAACTTCATTTTCGTTGTGTTTCCTCCCTAATCTCCTTCCTCTGCATAGTTAGATCTGCCCTGCTGCCTGCCTGCTGAGGGAGCCAACAGGAATTGTAGCTAGACTTCAGGAGGTTAGAGCGCCCTCCTGAAGGCGCCCGCCCAGGTGAGGTCACATCAGGAGAGGGGAACACGGGGAACCCACACAAATTCATCAGCCACGACTCCATCACGGCAGTGACATGAGGGCAGAACCACGTTGGTGGGAGAGCCGCAAATCATGTCACACGTGACACCACCAGGGCTTTCCACAGATGGGATACACCTGGGGACGCCACCTTGGTGATGAGGCTGGGGAGGAACATCTGAGAGGCAGAGATTAAGATATCTCAGAGTGGGAGAAGGTTAGAAAAATAAAGAAGCTACATTTACTTTTCATATTTGGAAGTCGTTTGAGTGAACTTGTGCAGCTACTTTAAAAGTTTATAGCAATTCGCTTTCATAGATGCTACCCAATATTCAGTGTACTTTTCGGAATAAAAATGTCTTGGATATTGTACATGTCACAGATATCAAGGATTTTTTTAAACGAGGGGTTGGTTTCTTTATTTCCAAGTATTTTTCCACCCACTCTATTGGCTGTCCTCATACACTTAATTAATGACTTTGCTTTCTGAAGTAGGACAGGAGGCAGAATCACAGTGGTGTCAGGGAAATCGTGTCTGGGTTTGTTTTCCCACATTTGTGTGCCTACCACCTGCCTTGTGCGAGAGCATGTTCATACATATCTGCTCCCTGTCCACTTCAACTCCCCCAAGACCCTACTTTGTGTTTATGTTCCCAGAACACGTTAATCTTCACATATCCAAGATAGTTCAAGTGGAAATGAAAGACTGACCACTTGTGTATTATACATTCAATATAGATGAAGTGCTTAAGTATCTGAAATGTGAGAGTTCGATTTTGCTTTTTGTCACATTGCAGTGAAAATAAGTAAAGGTTATTCCCTCCCACGCATATTTTTCGCCAGTACTTTGCTGCTGCCTCTCAAAAAGCTTCCTCTGAATAGAATCTTAGCACTTCAAGGACATTTGAACCAAGCTGAGACTAGATGGGAATCTGATGCCAAAATGGGCCAAGGTGTCGAGTCTGGAATCAACAAAAGTGAATCCAAAGATTATGTCTTTTCTAGAAAACAGCATGAAAGACATTTTTTTTCCCTAAACAAAACTATAAAGCTGAATTACAATTTCACAAATATTTATTGAGTATTAAGTGCAAGGCAGTGTGCCGGGCACCACTTGACAGAGCTTTTACAGAACTGTGGGACAACTACCAGGTAACCAATGGACAGGTGGCTCAGGGAGCTTATCACCACTCTCCTGGTTTGCTTGGGACTGAGGGGGTTCCCAGGACATGTGACTTACAGAGCTAAAACTGGCATAATTCCTGGCAAACCAGGATGAGTTGGTCACCGTACTTATCAGACAACCTCAGCTCCAAATTTTATGATTTTAATCTCAAATATCTACTTGATCATAATAAACTGTGATATTTAAAGTAAATTATTGGACCTATAGTTACTTGCTTTTCCTTAAGCAGATGTGTACAGGAAAGAATTCTGGTCTGTGGAAAACTGATTCTGCCGCTTTACTAGCTGCATGTTAACTCATACTGCTTTATGAGTTAGTCATAATTAATCTCTGAACCTGATTTCATAAAATGAAAATAAGCATCATATAGGTTCATTGCGAGGATTAAGTGAAATAATGTGAGAGACAGCGTTTTGCATATTTTAAAGTACAATGCAAATGTGAGATATTATTTTAAGATATGTTCCTGTAGCAATAACAGAACATTAGAAACCAAAAAATTCCATTTTTCCCCCAGTTTCTCATGATAAAGTTTCCCCTCAGTGTGTTTTATAATTTAGCAGAGTTAAAAATATTTGAAGGGACAAGGGAGCACAAGGTATTATTTTACTGCCATCTTTGGGACATGTTATGAACTACACTCTTGTGTAGTTTAAGTCAATTTGTTTTCAAAAGCAGTGTAGTTATGTTTTAAATGTATCAGCAACAGTGATTATGGCCACTGGTGGAGAGTCTGAAGCCCTCACTAAAAAGCTACTGGATGAATCAATCATAAGGAATTGACTCAACAATGACTCACACCTGTCACAAGGCCATGCTTATGAACTGAGGCTGGTCTTCTGGAGTGATTAGCTGTTAAAGCTGGAAGGGACATTAGAAGTCAGTTCTTGCAGATGGCTTCCTGTCTACTTTCCCTGAGCTCACTTGGGGATTTATTAACAGGAAGAGTAGCAGATTTCAGCTCTGGAAGGTGCTCAGGAAGAGAGGATAGGCAATCTCTGGCACAAAAGATAGAAAATAAATGTCCAGTCTCAACATACATGTATCACATATGTACCTATATCCAAATAAATGAATGAATGAATGAACAAATGAACGAATTAAACTCTGTGTCAGGACTTCTTCCTTTATGACCCTGGGCTCTGTCTGGGTTGAAGGTGAAAATCAGAGCATTAGCTGTAGAGTCTCCCATCCTGGGAATAGGAGTGCTGGCCAGTATCCCTGTACTTAATATTGCGTGATGGTATGGGAGGGTAGCCTTCAGAAGACTGGAATTGGAGGAAACCCCTTTTAAAACATTCTCTGGCTTCCTTAGGCTGCACAAGCTGTGCCTCCCAAGGAATCTAAGCAGTTATTTTTACCAAAAACTCAAGTAAGAAAGTCAAAACAGTACTGAGTTCTGAGTATGTGTGTTGGGGAGGAGGAGAGGAGAGGTGGAGAGGCAAAAGTCAAGAGTCGTGTTTTTGTTTAGCTAACTCCATCCTTTGTGCAACTCAATGACATTTAGATCTTGACAAAGATTCTTTGCGTGGCCAAACTTTAGTCAGGCTTCTGAACCTTTTCCTAGACCCATCTGTGCACTTCCTTGTAAAAATCTAGTTTTAGCAAACAACCCTGATAACTCTATGATTATCCCTGGTATCTGATCAGGTTCCTCACCCTCTACCATCCGCCAGGTGATGTCTGCTCACCCTAGCTAGAATCCTTCGGCTAGAATCCTATTAGATTGGTTTAGCCAGAATCCCCCTTACCTCTGATGTTTCCTCTTAGTAATTTTTCATCATCTGACCCTGATCCTGCTCCTTCGCTATAAATTCCCACTTGTTCATGCTGTATCCAGAGTTGAGCCCAATCTCTCTCCCCAACTGCAAAACCCCATCGCAGCAGTCCCTGTATCTATTGTGATGGTCTTGAATCAAGTCTGCCTTACTGTGTGTCACTGAATGATTTGTTTCTTTTACGAACTTCAGAGAATGTGGCTGCCTTTTCTGCCAACTCTCCCATTCTTGCCAATCTGCACAGAGTCCTTTTTCCTGCCACCTTCCTTAGGATACACCAGCTTCCCCTCAGGATGAAGGTTCTCAGATCCAGTGCCTTCTTGTCTGGAGTTGTTGAGCTATGGCTTGATCTGACAGGCCCAGAGTAGACAAGTGGCTCCTGAATGTCTTCTTCTGAAATATTATTTCTCACACTCACTAAAATTTTAATTGTCAGCTTCAAAAGACATAATACCAATTACAGGCAAAGACACAGAACAACTGGGATGCTCTTACGTTGCTGTTGGGAGTGTAAAATGGTACAACTGCTGTGGAAAACTCTTTGGCGGTTTCCAATAAAGTTAAACACGTGCCTATTCTATGACCCAGCAATTCTACTTCTAGATATGCATCTAAAAGAAATGAGTACATTTGTCCACAAAAGACTGGTACATGAATGTACACAGCAGCCTTATTCATAAAAGCAAAAAAGTGGAAACAACACAAATATCCACCAATTGGACAATGGATAAACAAATCGTGGTATATTTAGGCAATGGAATTCTCCTCAGCAACAGCAAAAGAATAAAATACTGATGTATGAAACAACATGATTATTCTCAAGAACGTTAAACTAAGCAAAAGAAATCAGACACAAAGGAGTTCATACTGTATGATTACATTTACATGAAGTTAAAGAACAGGCAAAATTAATCTATGGCCAGACAAATCACAATTTGGCTACCTTTTGTGGGGGAATACTGATTTTTAAAGGAGTGTGAGAGGAACTTTGTAAGGTGATATCAATTTTTTTATCTCTCAATCCAGTGATGATCACATATTGATGTACACAAATTGCAAAGTTGTTAAATGGTATACACAAGGTTTGTACATTTTTTACTTCATGTAAATTATGGCTCAACAAAGTACTATTAAAATCTCCTTTCCTCTCCCTCCACCTTTCTACCAATTAGAATTCCATTTTGGTTCACAATTCTTTTTATGTCACACTGGTGCGGTTAGGTCATCCTGGAGCAGCTTTAGTAAGCAGGCAGGAGGTAGGAAATTTCCCAAGGCAGCGGCCTCCACTTTCTAACTTTACTCAAGAGTCAAGTGGTGACGACTACTTCAAATGTCACAAAAGGACATCTCCACCTACTCCTTGTCTGTAACCGGATGGATATGACTGGAGCAAAAAAACACAGCTGTGCTAATTTAGTCTCATATTACATTTATCCCCACAAGTCTCAAGTGGGCCCTCTGGAAATCCTTACAATCCTATTATATTTCATGAGTAAATTTGCTTTCCTACTTCCTCAAATTATTTCATACCTTAACCCTCTCTCTCTTCAAATCAACAGCACCCTCTCAGCTCTGACCTTGTTTCTTATTTCATTGAGAAAATAGCAGCAGAGAATTGCCTCATCTTCCCATCACCGAGTTGATCGGGCTGCTTGCATTTGTACCCGCGCAACCTGCCTTCACTCCTCTTTCAATGCACCAGTGATCATCAACATGGGCTACATGTAGAATTTTAAACATGTGATGCCCAAATCCCACTTCCAGAGATTCTGAATTAGTTAATCTGATGTGAGACATCTTTTTTCTTGTCTATTCTTTTGTTTAAAAAAATCCTCAAGGGATTCTAATATACACGGTGACATTTACAATCAGGAATTTAGAATGTTCGAGCTCCTATCGAAGGGCAACTCCTCTACTTGCAGAGCGGGTCCTACTCTCACCTTCTCAAAACCGTGGTCTCCTCTCTTTCCTACATGATCAATTTTTCTCTCTTTTCTAGATAAGTCCCACCAGCATACACACAAGCTCTAGTATCTTGTCTTAAAAAAAGTCTTCCTTCACTCCACTTTTCCCTCCAGCTGCCGCTTTTACAGCAAAAAATAGTTGTCTGTACTGGCTGTTTCTTCCATAGCCTCCAATTTTCTCATTGACTTTTGTCTTTTATCATTGAACAGTGAAATCATCAACATTCTACATGTTGGCAAACCCAGTCATTTCATTTTAAGCTTTGACCTATTCTACTTTTTAGCAAGATTTAGCACAATTGATTTTTCTTTGAATACTCTTTTGCTAGGCTGGACCATCACTGTCATCTTTCTTCCTTAATAGTGTTTCTTCTCAGACTCCTTTGCTAGTGCTTCCTCTTTTTCCCAAGTTTTAAACCCCAGATGATCCCCTGGCTCAGGCCCTGTCTCTAATCTTCTCCAGCTGCACTGTTCCTCAGGGTAATCCCATCCAGTTTCATACGTGGGTGGCTCACACATGTATGTCTTGAACTCTAATCTCTTTTCTAAGAGCCAGGCTCGCATTTCATTGCCTCTCCAACGTCTCTTAATTTGGGTTTCAAATAAGCACACAAATTCTTATTTCTCCACAATCATCCCATCCTGCAACTTGGAACCTGCAAGTCTTCCACATCTTAGTAAATGGCATCAGAGTCACTGAGATCAGATTTTTTAGCAGTATCCTCTATTCCTTTTTCCTCCCCTCAAATCCCATTCACAAGCAAATTTAGATGATTTTCTGAGTATCACCGCTTATCTCCATCTCCCATTGCCACCCAGCTGATCCCTGCCACCATTGTCTCTCACCTTGGCTATTTTAATGCTCTCCTACCTCGGCATCCACACTTGCTCTGCAGTCTACTCCCACACAATAGCCAACGAATCTTTAAAATATAAATGAGATTGTGGTGTTCCTAAGCTCAACCATTTCCCTTCCCCCAAAGGCTTCCCATAACACCCAGAGTCAAATCCACACTCCTTAATATGACTGATGTAGTCACATGTTTCCCATCATTCCTACCACTCTCCCTTTTATTCACTCTGCTTCAGCAACATCGATTTATGTCTATCTCCCAAAAGGCCAAGCTTGTTTCTGCCTCAGAGTCATTACTCCTGTTTGTCCCTCTGCCTGGAAAGTTCTTCCTAAAAATCTTTGCATGTCTGGCTTTATTACATTGTCCTGGACTTTTTCTCAATGTCATCTCTCTTCAAGGAAACCTTCCTTAATCATCCCATAGGAGGGTAAAGGGAAGAGGATATATTTATATTGTTCACTGCTCTATTCCCTAAGACATGGCACAAAGGCAGCTTTCAGTGAATAGTTGTTGAATGAATGAATGTTTTGTGCTGCCTTTAACATGAGAGCCTTAGTGTCGAGTGTAGAATACATTATTGAAAGCTTGGCACTTGTCCCCGAGGCTGCCTCAGAAGAATGAGTGATTTCAGGAGAAAAAAGGGGAGGTTTATTAATTCATTGACAAATGAAGAGGATGGAGACTTATATCTTAAAATGCCATCATTCTAATCATAAGTAGAAATATAGAGCTTTAAAGGGAGGGTTTTTAGCTTCGGGCTATTGAATTGATGATTTTAATCCATTCCATCTCCAG
>CAUYSK010123961.1:0-10000 GCA_963575035.1 Avahi laniger
GTGAGGTGAGCTGTGTCTTTAAGGAAAAGTATTTACTTAAGAGGTGATGGAATGCACTTTTGGGTAACCTCAGAGAAGGCTGAGCTGAAGAACTTAGAGATTGTCTTGTACACAAACCATCTTTAAAAATAAGGCGATTCACCCATTAATGGACACTCAGGTTGTTTCCATATTTTGGCTATTTGAATAATGCTGCAATGAACATGGGAGAGCAGCTACTTTTATGAGGTGGTGATTTCATTTCCTTGGGGTATATGACCAGAAGAGATATGGTAGTTCTATTTTTTTTTTTTTATTTCTTTAGGAACTTCCATGCTGTTTTCTGGCTACACCAACCCACAATTCCTACCAACAAGGGTTCCCTTTTCTCCACACTCTCATCAACACTTGCAATCACTTGTCTTCTCGATAATAGCTATCTTAACAGGTGTGAGGTAGTATCTCACAGTGGTTTTAATTCGCATTTCCCTGATTAGTGATGTTGCACACCTTTTTGTGTACCTGTTGGCCATTTTTATGACATTTTTGGGGAAATCTACTTCAAGTCCTGTCATCTATTCAAGTCCTTTGAGCATTTTTAAATTGGGGTATATGTTTTCTTGCTATTGAGTTGTATGAGTTCTTTATAAATCTTGGGTATTAACCCGTTATCTGATATATGGTTTGCAATTTTTATTAATCTGTCAGTTTCCTTTTCATTTTGTTGATTCTTTTGCTGTACAAAAATTTTTTAGTTTGATGTAATCCCATATATATATTTTTCCTTTGTAGCCTGAGCTTTTGGTGTGATATCCAAGAAATCATTGCCAAGGCCAATATCAAGGAGCTTTTCCCCTATATTTTCTTCTTTATGGTTTGAGATTTTATATTTAGACCTTTTTATTCACTTTGAGTTTATTTTTGTGTACAGTGTGAGATAAGGGTCCAATTTCATTCTTTTGAATCTGGAAATCCAATTTTCCCAGCACCATTTATTGAAGAGACTGTCCTTTCCCCTTTTTGTCTTTTTGGTGCTCTTGTCCAAAATTAGTTAACATATATGTTTGGATAGAGACAGAGAATAAAACAGTGATTACCAAGGTGGGGGAAGGATGATGAGATGTAGGTCAAAGTATACAAAGCAGCAAATAATGTGGGAAGAACATCAAAAGAGTTAACATACAACATGAGGAATATAGTTAATAATAGAGTGTTGTAGTCAGAATTTTCGCTAAACGAGTAGATTATTGCTGCTCTTGCCATGGGGGAGGGGATGAGTAACTATGTGAAATGATGGATACCTTAGTTTGTTCCACTATTGTAACCCTTTTGTTATATATACATATCTTATAACATCATGTTGTATACCTTAAATACACACAATAATATTTATTTAAAAAATAAGATGAAATGAACTTGTTTTAAGTCATCCAGTTAGAATGTCAGAGCAAGACTAAGAGTCTAGTTTCCATCAACAACCATTCCTTTGATCTTCCCACGATGCCCTTCCTCTGTGTACTTGCATTCTGTTCTGTTCTGGGGATTTCACTGAATAAAAATCTACACATCAATGTTCTGTGTTTAAGAAGAAACTTTTTTTCATGCTCATTCACCTCTTCAAAGCAGAGATGCAAAATTCACACATATACAAACATACTTAAACACACTTTAAAAAGTATAACAAGCAAAGTAGAAAGATGATTGGACCTGGTTTAATCCATTCAAGTCTTGACTTAATTTTTATATATTGCCTACATTCACAATTCAGGCAAGAGTATTTTCTTTATCTGTTGACTGTTGTAATTTGCAAAGGCTAGTAGTATCTTTTAAATTATCATATTATCTATATTATATATATCATAATTTAAAATGTACATGTTATATTTTAGAATATTTAAGAATTAAAAATATATGTACATTAAACACCATTAAAAAGGCAAATAGCAAAAAAAGAAAGAATAATATACTGAAAGACAAAATGTCTCTTAACCTTAAAATGTGAAGAGTTCTTAGAAACCAATAAGAAAATGGCAAACACTAATTTTTAATGGACTTAAGGCATGAATGAGTTGTTTCTAAAATAAATAAAATGGCAAATAAAAGTGAAAAAATCAATCTCACTAATAATAGAGAATTGAAAATTAAAATGAGAGATTGTTGCTACATATCAAATAGGGTTTTTTAAAATAAAAACTGTCTATTTAAAAAGTATCTATGATTCAGTGTGGTCAGCATATGAAGAAATTGGTATTCTTACACAGTGATGGAGAAGATGTATATTAGTATAACTTTACTGACCCCAAATTTGAAAGTTCATATGAAAAGCATTAAGAATGTTCTGATATTTTCTTATTCGCAGGAATTTACCAAAATGAGATAATCAGAGATAATACTATAGTTTTATAGAGGAGAATGTTCATTACAGTATTGTTTAGAAGAACACCACATTGGTAATAATTCAAAGTGTACAAGTTAGACTATGCAAAATGTCCAAGTGAATTGTTTAAATAAAGATGGACACAAGTGTTGGGGGGTGGCTATCTTGAAATCAGAAAAGCATATAAAGAGTCGTTGTGTCTCAGAAGTTTAGAACACAGTCTCTGGACCTCAAACTGATAGTTCAAATCCTGCCAACTATTAGCTGTGTGGCCTTGGGCAAGTTACCTAACCTTTTAGTGGCTTAGCTTTCTTTAATATAAAATGGCGATAATAGCAATATCTATCTCTTAGAATATTAAATAAATTAATATATTTAGTTAGAACAGTATCTGAAAAATCATAAGCATTCAAAAAATGTAAATTATGTATTTGAGATCTTTGAAGATACTTAATGACATAGGAATATGTGCATTATGTACTAATATTAAGTAAGAAAAGTAGAAACCACCTAAGTATTACACTGTATAGTAAGAGCACATCCATATGTAAAGTATATATGCATGTGCATGTGTATTTGCATAAATGTTTAAGAAGGCTGCAGAAAGAAAAAATAGAAGAAAATATTCCAAAATATCACAATTTGGCTCTCAGTGTTGGAGTTGTAAGTAATTCATTTTTCTATATATTTTTCTGCATTTTCCAAATTGGCCACAATTATAAACAATGAAGATTATTCAAAGGAAAAATAGCAATAACTTTTATTTTACTCTCTGATTTTAGAGAAGACATATTCAGAGAAAAAGGAAACACCAGTCTGTATGAAACCATTAAAGTACTAAGAGGGAAAGTCCGTAAAACTATTCAGGAGGATAAAAAACATAGGGAAGAAAAAAGGAAAAGAAAGGAGATAAATTAAGAAGAGGTAAAAATACCAAACAGAAAAAGTGAAAGAAAGAAAATGAATGAAAGCAAGTGAGTATGTAAAGACCTAGGAGACAAACAAGAACATAAACATTGCCGAAGACCGGCTTTGCTTGTCCCAAGTCTGCCCATCAGAGTGATTTGCTGGTCACCCTTGCTCAGAGCCTTCTTAACACTGAAATTTAAAGTGCTACAGCTTTAGGATATGGTTACAAGAAAATGGTTAAAGGTAACTGAGAAGCTGATCATTATCCATTAAGCTGTGCTCACTTGGCGGGGCGAGGTATGTTCTGCAAAGTGAGGTAAACAGTTTCTTCCACAACAATTTTCTTTTTATTTCCTTCATGGTATATTTATTTGCTACGCTGCCCAAAGTTTGGATAACCCCAGCATCCAGGAATATCCTGGGGGTAGGGGAGAAAGAAAATGCGATCTAATGACAGACATACACGGTTTAAATTTTCTCCTATTACTGGCAGAGGAAAGAATCAAAACTAGGGAATGTGTAAAATGGGAGTGTTGCTTTCTGCAGAGGAGAAAAGACTAACACTGAATAACAAAAAATAAACCATAGAATTAAAATGGACTTTTTAGGGTTGTAAAATTGATGATTAAATAAGTATCACATCTGTGGACAATGAGGGAAAGTATTCAAGTTAGGTACAGCACTGACTCAGCAGATCACTGCAAATTTCACAGTACTTTGGTCCACATAGGAAATACTTCGGAGAGAAATAAGCTGTGAATCTTGATAGGGCTGGAAAGAATAAGAGGTCTTAAAATGGGGCCACTTCGATGCACAAAATGCAGAAATCTCGTATCAGGGTCAACTAAATTACACCGGCTAAGAAAGGCTGAGGATTAGGTATGTGGCTTTGTGTTCTCACTGTAACACCCGGATAACAGTACACAGGGTTATGTCAGTGGATTAAATAGAACAACATGTGTAAGATGCTAAGCTCAGTGCAAGGTGTCCTGCAGATAATAGTTGAAAATAGCCTCAAAATTAGCAAAACAAAATAATGGGTTGTTAGCTTGTAACTGTATCAGAAAATGCTTAAGGAAATACTCTGGGAGCATTAGATTTGGGAAGATGAAGGTTTGGAGAAGGTACCAGACAACTCAACCCTGGGGACACTGTTCTGGTTCAAGGTGGAATTCTGTTAGGCACAATCTGAATTAGCCATCAAAGGGTTACTTTAGCCATGTGTTACTCTATCTGTCTTTGCTGGCACAACAACATTAAATGCAAAACTCATGAAAATGAAATTGGCTAAGCTTTTGCCCATCAGAGGATAGCACCTTTTATGAGCAGTCACCAGTGCACTCTGGGAATTTTGCCTGTAGGATGTTGACCTAGATATGTTCCCTGGTGAATTGATGCTTCTTTGTCACTCTTGCTGCTCAGAGGGTGAATGAATGAATGAATGAATGAAAGGAATTTGACCAAATTCCATGCTGCCTGATTAATTTGAAGCAAGTGATTAAAGAGCTCTTTTTTTAAGTATTCTCTTGCAAGAGCAAATGCTTGTTCCTGGGTTCTTTTATACATAAGCACACTGGACTTATGCACGCATACACACCCACATTACACACACATCACCACGTTTCCTCATCATACCACTCCATTCAGATGAATTTTCTTTACTGTTCTCATTGTCAGGCTTGGAAGTAAAATTTCCACAGATAAGTTCACACATACGTGTTCTCTGGGTCCTGTGTTCTTTACAGCACGTTGTACATTCCCACGGTGAGAAGAAAAACAGAAATCAAAGTGAGAAGTTTTCTTTTGATATTTCCATTGCTTTTCATGTGAAACAAACAAGCCGTATGCCATAATGGGAATGAGAGATGGCATTTGGGGAGGCTGCCAATATTCAGGGGTGTATGTGTATGTGTGTTTTCTGCTAGAGTTGCTATAGTAGATAATTCCAAATAAAATGCAGCAGGTCCTGACGTTAAATTTTGGACACCAAACTGAATTTAGGGAGAGCAGAAGTACCAGGCCTCCCTGAGGACCTGGTCTAATTCCTCCTGAGGCCCCTGGCTCAGCTGCGGCAAGCTAATAAGGTTACCCTGCAGCAGATGCAGTTGTTAATACAGATGTGGCATGAGACCTCCGGAGGCAGGTCACAGTCATGATAACTCACGGTAATATGCGATATACTCATTATGAAAGCTCGTGACGGGAGCACCTCAGACCGGAGGCCTCCTAGTACGTCACGGTCCCTTTGTCTCCTTCTGCCTCAATTCACCTGATGGAAGGCAGGCTGATAGTTTTCTAACACACACACACACACACACACACACACACACACACACACACACACACTCGGTGGCTGAGGGCAGTTTCGTGCGGGACACTTTCTCTTCCACACAAAGGATCTGAAATCGTTCTAAAGCAATTACAGTTACTTGGGAAATACGTATGGAAAGGTCTCATGGAAACCGAGTGTGGCAGCTGTTTTGGGGGCCCAGGAAAAGGAAATGCCACTCTTCACGGACACAGTGCAGGGGAATCGTTGTTGGCAGCTAGTTTCAAGGTTCACGGTGTCTGGTGAAATGGCTGATATTGCGGACGAAGGCTGATTACAAATAAAATGGTGTGTTTTTTCACCCCCTCCCACTATTCATAGTCTAAGTTAATGTTTTGGAAAGATAGGTATAAACTGGATTTCATTTTACTTAAAATTCTTTTGAAGAGAGTGAGCTGATTTAGAACTTAACAAAATCAAAGAATCCCCCGAATGATTGGAAGATTGCATGTACATTACATACTGAAGTAATAATCACTTTTAGAATTGCATGCCGGTCACCTGAGTTAATGCAAGAAAGTTTTTGGTACTAATATTCTGACTTCTAGCCCTAGAAGACAGACAAGCTGGTTGACTTCTGAAATTCCCCAATCACTTCATTAGCAAGGATGGCGGGTTACAACATGATAAGTGGTAGCTCCTGGACACATGGGAACTGCCTTCTGTGGGATTTTCAAAGTTCCCAATCCTCGGGGGAGTTGGGGTGCAAGATAAGAAATGTAAGGAAAATTAAATCTCCTCTGTGAATCATATTTTCCCAAGAGGAACTCTATTGCTTGGGTCACCCTTTAGCTCATCTGAACCAATTTTCCTTCCTAGGTAAGGGGCCATGAAGAGAAGAATTACTGTGCTCCAATTTGAAACCAAATGTTCAATGTTACAAACAGTAGCTTCAAAGAAGTTAGACTTGATAGGGGAAAGGCCTTCACATTCATAGGCAGGGATACGATCATTCTAAGATACTTGCTAATGAATACATGTAAAAAAAAAGAGAGATAAGCTTCAATCAAACTAAAGATATAAAATAAAGAAAAGAATGATAATTGAGGGACACAAAAGCAAAACATGATTTCAAATATACTATTATTATGTAGGATATGGGATTCTATGATAATCCAAATGGCAGTGTTTCTAAATAACTTGTATGTTAGATGTATTTTCGCAACACATGAAACCATCATGTAAGTTTACTTGTTTATTCATTCAGGCATTAATCAATCATCCACTCCATTAATCAAGCATCCATTCAACAAATTTCTCTTGCTGCCAATACATTTTAAAATGTTTTCTGTAAGATAGTAGAGCTTATAAAGCAAGTTCAACCGGGCTTGGCCCTGAGACCAGACAGTCTGTTATTTGATATAAGAATGCAGTGAGGATGACTGTCAATGACGCTTCAGTGACAAAATCTACATCTAAACTTTTGTGTGGGTTTGGGATTGAATGTGGCTCCCGAAAGAAAAAAAAAGTAGCAACTGAAATAAAGTCGGTGATCTCTGTGCCTGGAGTATTTCCACCAGAGAACAAGATACTTATAACTTAGGTACAATTCTTTCCACTGTGTCTGACAGTGGGCATTAGGTCAGATTTTTGTTCTGTAGTTAATAAGGCCTGAAGGCTTTAATATGCTAAGACTTGATTCACCTGAGCCTTAAAATATGTTCATTATTTATTTTAACTATTGATCCAAAGATCAAAATAAAATAGCACTTGCATATATTTTTCTCAATTGCCTCATCTCTATTTCACTCTTTCATTAGTACAGAAACAGTCAAGAAGAGACTGTAATTCAGGATCACATAGACAGCTAGCAGCTGAATTAGATCTAGAATGCTAGCTTTCTAATCAATGATCCAAGGTGGATATACCTTAGGTCCTATGGCTGTGATTGATTTTAAATTACCAAAGTTAGCATAGTCAATAATATCAGATGAGAAAACACAGCATAGCATGAGAAATAAAACGGATCCACGTGTGTTCTATGCAATGCAACTATGGCCCGAATCAAACAGAACAGTGCAGTCTGTCAATTACACAGGTAACCATCTCCTTTCAATTCACAATAAATTGATAGCGGAATTTTTTATGATGAAGATGGCTCAAAGATGTAAAAGTTGCTGGACACACTAATTAGAATTAAGATCAGCCTGGTTTATAACAAGCCCCTTTTTAGCACCGTATTATTGGTTTGGTCCGACACCATCCCCTGCAGTGTGTGGAGACAGGCCAGGAGTATGAGGGCTGCAGAGCAGAGCAGGAAGAAAATCAACTGTGAAATTGGTAATTTTATTGAGTTTCACGGGGGGCTTTGTTGTTAAGACACAATGCAATTGGAACAGAACTCCTGTGGTAACACCACGTACACGGTGCCCATTTCACGGCCAAAGGTAAACTGCCTCTAACCAAAAGTTACATCCTCAAAGCGTTCTGCCAAGTGGAAAAGAAAGCGGATGTGATGCAGGAAGAATGGTCACGGTGCAGGCACAGGGGCTCTGACAGAGGCACGGGTCTGACGGAGTATGCGGGGCGGGAGGTGTGCGGGTCCCTCCGGACGTCTCAGAAGGTTCCTTTTCGGAACAGGGCCTAGTGGTTTGGGTTTACAGAAAAGCTGTCCTTTCACTGTAAAGGATCGGAAGGCCCCAGAAGGAGTGTGGGAGAAAGACAGGGGCAGAAGGAGAGGACAGACCGAAATGTAATGCCTGAGCAGCCGAAATCATTTGCTACTCTCAACCCCCCAGGTAAAATAGGAATTAAACATAGCTAACAGGATATTACTCCCAGTTGGAAAAGATCCGCTTGCTGGCAGTGTGAACGGGAAGTTAACAATTGGTATTTGTTCTAGGGAGGTATCCCTCCATCCCCTGACATAAAAAAAAAAGCTTGAAGTAGGAATAATTAAATAAAGTATGCTGGTTAACTGTGTAAATACATTTGCAGTTTTTGTGCCTTTCAGGGCTGTCCCTGTAGTGGGTTAATTGGGCTTCAGATGGAAGGATGTCTAGAGATGTTCCAGGAGTCAAGACAGGGCAGCACAGACAACCCTGGTGGATGTGGTTAAGCAGCGGTGGAAGTAGGAACACTTTCATTCTGCAAGAAGACGGAGTGTACATAAAACACTTTCTCTCAGGATAGCACACGCGTCCAAACAGCAAGCTACCATTCCAGGAAGGTTTTCATATTTATCATGTATTCTGATCACATATTTTGCATGGAAAGAAACTAGGAGAATCAAAATAGCCCTATGTGCTCCCATCAGTTTAATTTAAACTGCATGTGACTGTAGCAATGCTATGCTTTCCTGTTTAGGGGCACATCTCAGGAGATCTTTGCCCCCACCCTGGGACTAGGTTGTCACGGTTGGCTTCTCCCCACACAAGGGAAGCATTTGGGTCAGACCACATGTGAAAAAGGAAGGAGAGGGTGGTTGCATTGCCAGGAGATCACACCGCTGCCCCTCCCTCGGCCCCCCAGGAGGGAGGCACTCAGTTCACTACTCATGCTGAAAGTGACAGAAGATGACCAGCTGGCATGTTTTAACTCTTATTTATTTTTGTGAAATCAGAATAATGGTTACACCCACTGGTGCAGTGTAAGTATAATACAGCTGGATAGGTCTACATTTTCAGAATATAGAGGAGGGGTATTAATTCATTTTCAGTAGGGATAACAATGAACATTGATATTGTGCTCTTTCCAAAAGACACAACTTGTGTGTTTGTGTGTGGCCAAGTATGTCAGAGCATCTGTACATAGCAGTTTCCCTTTCAAACACGCATTCGAACTGAAGCACTCTTTTAACCCCCGTATGGTTTTTCAGTTGTGCTGTATTCTACACTCCTTTTCCTTTTCAAAATGCAATTAATATGGTTGTGTGTTAAATGATTCAGTGAAAGTAAATCTTTTATATTCAGGTAAGCAATTCAGCCTTGTAAGGTTTTATGGGAATTAGATTTTTTTGAAGTCTGGGTTGAGCATGCCCATAACTCTGACAGAGCCCTGCAGGCTCTTGTCTTCACCTTCAAATCATAAGACAGAGAAATCAAGCTCCCTCTGTGCTCTCAATTATACCAAAAAACACGGAGCAGAAGTCTTCAGTAATTCAATCCCTGTGGAAGCTTCTTCACACTGTTTGCGCTGTTGGAACTGCTGACAGCAGCAATCCCACGATCCCCCGGTAGACTGTCAAAGTTCCGCATAGCGTGTGAGCGGCACTGTTCTGTCCCCTAGCGCCTTCTCCGGAGACCTCGGAGCACATGCATGACTTTTGATGCTTGCCTGATACAGTGGCCAAGAGGCCAAAAAACATCACAATGAGAGTTCTCATACCCTTACAAGGTGCTTTGTACTCAACGTAATAAGTTCTGTGGCTACATGTGGGCCTGAGTTGGTGTAATTTAATCACAAGT
>CAUYSK010123961.1:15000-17500 GCA_963575035.1 Avahi laniger
GTGTTTAAAGATTTTAAAAAGGAGGCAAAATTGGGTTGGAAGGCCATTCACACTTTTAAAGGTAAGACTGATCATACAATTCAGGCCTATTTTTCCCTTGGAGTTTCAAGGAATTAATTTTCACTGACATCTATTAGAAGCTGTATTTTTGCATTTGTGTTTATAAATTAATAAACTTGTTTTGCGTCCAAATAAGTCAGTGCATTTTTCATTGGGACAATCTGATTCCAGTACTAAAAAGTCAGGGGCAAGAAAACAGAGCTAGAATGGATGAAAAACAGGGAGAGGGAAAGGCCGTGGCATCTTGTTTATGTCACATACCTCTAGTTTTGACAAACAGACAACTTGAAAGAATTGTATTCATAATTGTGCTGCAGAACTCATGTGCATATCAAAATGTAAAAGTTTTATTTAGGGGAATCAGAATCTGACAAATGAGGGTTTCAAACAAAACAACAAAAAAACTAAGTGGCGAGTGACTAGGAATAACTGCGTTCTGCTCACTTCACACACGCTCCAAATTAGAGACCATTACTGCATCGAAGACTTGCTCTCAATAGCAGTTAAGCTTCTTTGAAAGGATTCCCTGTTGTATAAAAAGTATGCCAGTCTTTGACTGCCAAAATCAATTAGTCACATTCATTATGCCTCTATTTATTAATGTCGTGCACTTTATAATGCACGTGCCGATGGAACAAAAGAAAGTTATGAAATATCAAATATGTGTGATGATGAAAATCAGAGCAAGAGAAGTAATGATCTTTAGTCCCTAACTAGTTACAAAGCCACTATAAAGATTAGATTAGTGGTGACAGATTTATAATCCTTTCTAAAACGTAATCCTTACTAGTTTAGATTTTGCAATAGAAAAAGTATGTGATTGGTTACAGGTTATTGGCTCCAACCATTATATTCATGAGACTATTGTGCTTCTGTCTCCCGAAATCCAAATACACAATATAATCTTAACAGATGCAGTTTTAATCTGTATTGCACTGTTATAATAAAATGGGGCAACATAAGGCTCTTTACTGATATAGGGTTCAGAGTTAATTCAATGATGCTAAGAATGACTGACTGGTATTAAAAATCAGCAAATAATTAAACCTTATGCTAAAATGAATGAAGAACAATCATGGCAGAGTAGATTTTGCTAGAATTTACTGTCAAGCTTCCACTCATAAATGTTCCACATGAAACAAAAACTATAACTTGTCTCCCTGTAATGAAGCGTTATATTCTTTATCTCCCCTCAAGTGTTACAGCACAGAAGTTGACATACACCATATGACATGATTCCTTTTGGAGGAAGGCTGGGGAGGAAGACGTAGCGAGTACACGCATTATTTGTTTTAATTGAAGAGATTATTAATTTTTTCTTGATATTAAAGTTCAAATTTAGAGAGTGACAACACAGATACACTAGGATATTTAAAGTTTGAGAGGAAAACCACGTACTCATTTAGGGCTGAAATTATAACAGACATTTAATAAATGTATTTCTTCTGCCTCCCAAGATTAGCTTCTAAAATGCTGCTGGTGGCTCTACCCCAGTACGCCGTACTTTCCAAACCCTCAGCTAGCTCCCTGAGCCTCTTTCTATTGCCGATGTTGGCAAGCTCTTCTGTCTTCCATCTACTGCGTGTGAAGAAACGTCCCCTCCAACTGCTAATGTGGGACAGTCCAGTCCTGCCCTCCGTTTCAGTCATGACCCCCGTGCTTTCAAATTAGTTTCTACTTCAAAAAGCTTACTGGCATCAAACTGACTTCCTTTCAGGAATATTATTTCCTTCTACGAAATCCCACTTAGCTTTTCTTTCCCCTGAGCTAAACAGACCTGATTTATCAGTCTTCAAATTGCATTCTTAAAGCACTTTTTAGTTCCTAAGCACCCAGGCACTATGGTGATAGACATTACTAAATGCGTTTTGGAGTAGATAAGACATGAAAGAGACTGTGTAGAGAGCTGACATGCCAAACAAAAATTTCAAGTATAAATGGAAAGAGAGTTCCTTTACTTCCATTTCCATTCTTAGTTGTGGCATATTCCGCTTACTCCTAAATCTTTCCCGAAAGTCTCAGCTATCTTTCCTGGGCTACGCAGTCATCCGAACCAAGCTCTGAACATGAATTATGAAGCTTACTCAAGGGTGTGGCATGCCGTATCCACCCATACCTATAAAATCCCCCACTGTTAGGCAGATATCCTGAAGTTATATCAATAAAAATACTGAGGAACTAAAGTTGTATGGTGCTTTTTACTTAAACTTTTTTACACCATGTAACAGAAGTATGCAAATGGGTTGTACAAAAATCTTGTCACAAAATATTCCATGCTCTTTCCCAAATTGACCAGATTTAATAATTAGCAATAATGCATTAGATGTCAGGGAGGATGATAAACCCGATTGAGTCCTGGCGTGATGCTGTGGGACATATATTCAATTTTTATTAAAATACGTACATTCCCACAGCTTGAATCCTGCCAGGCCCAGGGCTA
>CAUYSK010123961.1:22500-37763 GCA_963575035.1 Avahi laniger
TCCTATATAGACACCTACAGAAATTGGCTTCCAGAAATGCTGGTGTTTTCCAAGCCACTTCCCATTTCTGACAAGAATTAGACAACATGTGTGCTATTAGGATATGTTTGTGGCACATGCGTTTTCATACACTGCAGGGGGTGTGATTCTGAATTCTAAACATCATTCAGAACAAAGCTATTGTTATTTAAATCAACTCACCTTTCAAAAAGATATGAACACAACCGCTCGTTACTTTGTAGAACCAGTATATCCTGTGCTGTACGTTCACACGTTAGTACTTATGTAAAGCCATGTCCTATACGCATGGCTATTTACACTGAATTTATCCACTTTTGTCACTTCGTTGCCTATTTTCCACCATTTCCAAAGAATTCTGAAGCAGAAACATACTGAGCTCTTTCAGCGTAGTTTGTTTTAAAGAAGTAGCACAAAATAAGTAGGCTAAATCCTTACTCACTGCTTTTAATGGAAAGATCAAACTTTATCTAAACCAAGGAAAAGTTTTGCTGCCTAGAAAATGACAGCAACATCAGGCTTTGATGCAAAGATAGCAAAGCAATTGCTAAGAGCACCTTGGTACAGGCTCCCTAATTGAGCAACTTTTTCTTGTGTGAAGAGATTAATACTGCACCAGCTGAAAGTGATGTAAAGAGGTTCAAGAAAGTGTGAGTTTGTCCTGATAAAAATGCACGCTAAGTGAGGTATCCCAAGATTGGAAATACAAGCACCATATGTACTCACCATCAAATTGGTATTAACTGATCCACACATAAGTGCACATATGGGGGAGGGGGGAGGAGGGGACGGGTATATATATATACACAAAGAGTGCAATGCGCACCACCCGAAGGATGGACATATTTGAAACTCAGACTTAGGGGGGGAGGTGGGGGCAAGGGCAACATATGTAACCTAAACATCTGTACCCCTATAATATGCTGAAATAAAAAAAAATAATAAAAAAATGCACGCTAGCCCTTGTCTGTTGGGGCCAGCAGCTCAAGCCTCAATTTACTCATTTGTATAATAAGAGCAATGATAACAACCTCATATTATGGCCCAGAAGAATAAATGATTGATAATTATTCAACTGCAATATCTAGTGCACTCAAGGTATGTTTGCTCCAGTTTTGGTTTTTACCAAAACCAAACGAACTCCAAATCCTTTGAAATGTATTTTTTATGACTTATACTTCTATGCACGATCCATTATTAAACCATTACCAATAGGGAATATGACTAGGTTTGAGATAGTACCTCACAGCATTTTATAAACTAGTTGTTGGTGTTGTTGTTGGTGGTGGTAGTGGTAGTGATGTGCTTGTCTGTGTGTGTGTGCATGTATGTGTGTGTATGTGTTTGTTTTAAATTTAGGGAATTCATGTTTCATATACAGAACTGTCTTGGAATTTCGAGCGTACAAGTTTGTTATTCTGAGCCATTTGATTAAATTTAACCACAGGAAACTCTTCCAAGTCCTAATGAAGCAGCAATTACATCTTAAAAGGGAGCCAAGCCAAAAAACATCCTTTTCCAATATCTCTCTTTCAAATTTCAGACTCCAGGATAAGCTCCATGGTTTTCATTTGACTTTTGCACCGTCTCTCTAAGCTGTTGGAAACATGTTGAATACAAGACAGGGAGTGTCGCCCCAGTTAGTTGCTGGTGGAAGACATTGGCAGCGGCTCTGTGTCGATACACAGATGTGCGAACGTGCATATGCACACACATTTAAATATTAAATACACAAAGAAAACTATAAAAATCACTTTTAAAGAAAGACCATAAACAACAGAAAACCACAGTTACCAAGAGAAAATTTGAATTAGAATTCAGAAATCAGTGATACAATTTAAGATCTCTGAATGCACATCTTTAAATTTTACTGTATAACATGTTAGTTCAAAATACAGATTATGTAAAACAGACTTTTTAGAGAAAGCTAAAACTACCTTTTCATTTAGAAATGAAATCTCTTTTTTTTTTGCCCTTAAATAAACCCATCATACTTGGAAAATTATAATTTTTTCCTA
This sequence comes from Avahi laniger, assembly GCA_963575035.1. Classification (NCBI taxonomy): domain Eukaryota; kingdom Metazoa; phylum Chordata; class Mammalia; order Primates; family Indriidae; genus Avahi; species Avahi laniger. The sequence goes on from CAUYSK010123961.1 coordinate 24,537, forward strand.
AAAGGCACAGAAGCACACACAGTTTTATCAATGTATCATTAGTGGGGTAAAATAAATTGTTTCAATAATTAAAGAAATTACAGTTCCCCCAAACCACCTGGACACAGAATGCAATGTTACACTGCTTCTAGGTTTCCAGCATCACTTCAGCATAATGCAGCAGTCCTGGGCTACAGGAGACACAGAAATAATATCAAAAGCAATTCTTCATATTTGGATCTCACCACATCAAGTGCAAATAGTGAACTTAAACATGAAAACACAATTTGCTCCTTCTAAAGTATACATTTTTATCTCTTGCAAAAAAGAAAAAAAACCACATTCATTTCCAACGCCTCCAGGTAAAGAGGATGGCATCTATCATAAGTGCAGAGAATGTCCGAAGGATTTAGAAGCAATCTTTTCATAATGCTTCTTTGGGTGAGGAAGTGCAGTTATGAGTTACTCAAAATTCATAAAGATTATTAAGTTTACATCCTCACAGAAGATCTGCTCCCACTGTATCTCTCCGCCTCACTGTCAGTATTCTAGTCCAAAACCATTGAGAACCTGTCTCTGGTTCGGGACGTTCATCCATTTTGTGGTATTAGTGCTCTGCTGCATAAAACAAAGGTTCTGTCCCATTTGAAACAAAACAACAACAACAACAAAACAAATTGCTTTCAGTGAACCAGTCTGCAATATCTACGCTGGATTCAGGGTATTCATTCTATCAGTATTCCTTCATGTAAGCGATTTTAACAGGTAAGTACATTCCTATTTCAGCAGGTTTACTCCAGATTATCAACTTGTGTGTCTGTGCCTGCCGGGCCATTTGAATGATTACCCGAGCCCCCAAAGGCCTGGGCGAGGACGGTTCCTGCACCCACGGCTGTAAGCCCTCACGGTGAGGAAGGCTCCTAAACAGCAGTCGGCTCTCCTGCTTGATGGATTCCAACCTTTCAGCTCATCTAAACTGAGCCTATGGGCTTCAGGTTTTTCCTTTCTACTCTTCGCTTAGGTCTATGGGAAGTTATGAAACATATTTTTCTAGCCCTCCCAGGAGCAAGGCCAGGTTCACAATTTGACCTCAGAAACGCAGCAGTCCTGCAAAGCCAGACAGCCTGATAGAACTGAGTGTTAGCTCTCTGCCTGGCCTACACACACCATAATGTGCAGCACAGAGCAATGTTACTTACGGGAAATGACAAGCAATGGATCAGTGGGGGAAAAATAATGGGATTTAATCACGTAAGAATATCACAGGCACACGGTTCCCTTTCAACAAGCTGTACCACTACAGGTGAGAGCCCAATGTTCTTAGGAAACTAACCACCTATAATTTATAATGGAGCTGCCTAACCAGCTATTTTAATCAGATTAAGTTACAGGCTTCTTGACACACCCAGAGATTCTAGTTCCCATCATGTCAATATCTCCCTAGAGAATAGTTTTAAACAAACACACAGAAATATCTATCTATGCATTAGAGAGACATCTTAGATGTGCGACGAACGATCCCAGGAACAGATCAGGCTCATAGGAAAGACTGTCACAGACTAATTATGGACCCTGCTGCTGAAAAAGGAAGGCTGACCCTGCAGTCTTATTTACACAATTTCCAGCCAGAGGGCTGTAAAGTGCAGCCCCAGTGGGCGCATTTCCATCTGAAACCCAAGGGCACGTGCATTAAGGAAACTGGTGTAAATGAATCCCTTTGCTCAATGACAGAAGAGAAGACACGAATGCTTCAATTATCTTGATATGGAATGCATGTGCTGACCTTCTTGGGATTCTACATAATGAGATACAGTTACCTCTTATTTATTTAATATTATTATTGTTTGCACTTTATTAGGCATTCAATTAGAAAGAGGACATTTTGAGGCAAGAATGATAAACTCTTTAGACAGAAGGTAGTGATTCAAAAATTGCAAAACTTCAGCTTTCAAAAATAGCCTAAGTGACCTCTTGCAGTACTCTGACCACTCCGCAGCAAGCAGGAGGCAACCCCTGTGAAGAGCAAATTCTGGCAAAGTTCTCTCTTCACAGATGATGCACAGCTTAAGCTATAATGAGTTTTTGGGTTACAAATGCTGAACGCATTAATATTCCTTGATGATAATTATCACAGTATAAGCACCTTTCCCAATGTGAGTAGCATAAAGCAACTGAAGCAGCATTTTTAGTACATTTGAAACAAGCTGGAAAATGGGATTTTCTACTCTTGTAACCTGAGGTCAACATACATCAAGCATTGCATACTAAACACACCTACATGCGACCCCACTTCACTTTCGCTCCCTGTGCTTCATGGACACCTAAAGCTGTCTCCTTTACCCACTCTTCATTATGAAATTCTTGATATGAACATATATGCGGTATACATAATCTCAAAACGTTTTTCCACCCCATCATGATGAATCCTGTGTTTCTTCTTATGAGAACACAAATAGCAAATAGGATCAGTAAGCCGTGTTTTGCAGATGAGATGTGTGTCTGCGCGGTTTGAACGAATACTGTGGTCACTGGCTGCATATAAAACGGGGAAAATTAGAATCTAGCAAATGGGCTCCTAGAAGAACCAAACACACATTTCATACAGATCCCAGCAAACTACCAGTCTTTATCTTTACACCTTCAAAACTAATAATACTATTAAGCACTGAAAGGTTTAAATGTGAATTCAAACCTACCAACACAATGACAGTAATGAAGTCAGCATTGTATTTACTGGCAGTATTTTTGTGTAAGGCTCCTAGAAACCAATTTTCATTCCCGATTAAAAGAACAATTATTGCTATTTGGATAACTATCAAATATTATAAGACAAAAACTGATAAAGATGACCCATTTTGCATCATACCAATGTGTATAACAATATCTGTCTAATATTCAATATTTGCTACAGCATACCCAAAACAGAGGCTGAAAGGATTCAATGTACTGTACCCCAATTTGATGTGATAATATCCTCTGAACGGACTGTAAATTGATTTTCCCTCATCTCTCTTTCTTCCCCTCCCCCTACTCAATAAAAAAGAGAAAACATTTATTATAAAGCTCAGCGGATGTTAGGACAGCTTAAAATAATCACACTTAAGGTCTTCTTTTATACATTTTTTGTGACATGCTATAATGTCATGTTAGTACTTTATGTAAATAATCCCCAAAGCACTTTGACTCAACAATGACAAAATGAAAGCCGGTTTGCACCCTTAATCCAAAGGATGTTAATCGGTGGAGGTATTTTGTAGGTGTGAATCTGCTGAACTCCTTTGTACCACATTATCCCACACTCCATTTAGAAAACATGCCACGCCACAGCTGCTTCCAGTTCTCCAACATCATTTTTACTTATGTGCTGCAAAAATGTCTTAAAATCCCATTTGAATAGATGGTAGGGTTATGAGAGAACCTTTACTAAACATGTAACAGCACTACCGGCTTATTAAATACTATAATGTGAGAGCCATGAAAGCATGATATACAGTGCTTGCCTTTTTTTTTAACTTAATGCTGGTGCTCGTTTGGAACACTCCGCAAGCCCATTCATCAGTAGAACTGACACATTTTAAAAAGTCCTCATTTACTAGCAGATAAATGTGGTTAGAGAACCTTTTTAGTATAAAAATGACTGAAAACCTATTTGGTTGTACTGTGCAAAATTTGCTTTACTATGGCTAGAAATAAAGTGCTCACAAAACATTTAAAAGGCCATGTTGAAATAATATGCAAAAGCGAAGAAACACGGCTTTGAAATATAAGAAAGTAGGGTCAATTTTTGGTTCACCAGAATATAAACACACCAAAACAAGGCAACGGATTCACTGACATCTGATAAAGCACATGTATTCATAAAATCTGGAAATAATATTTCAAATACATATCGTACAATGAGATTAGTGTTTGAGACTGTTGCTTTTGACGATAACATTGTTGGCAGATGACTTCATTTGCAACTAATCATAATTGCCTTTTTTAAAAAAATGGGTTAATCTTATTTTTGCATATAATTTGTTAAGATATCCAACTAAAATTTTACTTTTTTAAGAAAGGTTAATCAGAATATTTTAACCTGTTACAGTGGGTAGAAAATGGGAATTCTCTCTGAAAAGATATTTCTATTTTCAAAGCGATATAATATAGACTAATTTAAACAAAACTCTCTTTCCACTGGAGACCTACAGAGTGAGCATTTATTCTGTAAACACTGTAACAATGATTATCTGTCCTCCCAGTTCTCAGTGGAGACTTGCTTTTGAAAACGTCTTGTGGTGACTTACTAAATTCAGGCTATTTCAATTAGTATTACTGCACATTAAAAATTAATTACATTACTGAGTGGATTAAGGTTTAAATTTCAATTCTACAGTATGTGCACTAGAAATGACAGCTAAAAATCAATGCTCTTTGGTCCACAATCGGAAGTGTGTGCAGTCAAATAGCGTGGGACTGGCGTCACCGGCCAAGCAGTTTTAAAAGACTTGATAGTTCAATTGAAGGTGTGTCAGTTCTAATTCTAGATTTTAGTTTGAATGCTGCACAGCAGCCCAGCCTTAGAGAAAGAAAAACAAAACAACAGCTGCACTAACAATTCAAAAAAACAAATGGACACAGGCACTAAAATTACGACAACAGCAAGATTAGCAGTCACCCCAAATTCAGACACAATCATCCTTCAGCTAAAACCTGGCTCACGATTCTGTTCAATAAGAGCGTGGGATCTCAGACCTGAGTCCACAATATTTTGCTTTTTGTTATTGGGTGAAAACAGTTAGACTGGGGCAGGAAATGGGCTATTTTGTAAGGAGAAAAACTACTAGTGTGTACAATATTCATAGTGACTTCATCTATGTCTTAAGGAAATCTAAGAAGATATTGAAAATACAAATCTTTTCTTTAAGCAGTAATCCCATCTAGACTCCCCCCCTTTTTTTTAAATAAATTATTAAACCTCTTTGGGGAAAGGGACAAATCAGGATGCGTAATAACTGATCATCTTGACTGTAAGTTTACAACATCTATGCAAAATGTGTGAAAAGAAATATGTCACTTTTATTTATAGTACATTTGTTCTTTTAAGAAGATGGAGATGAGGGACATTACAAATGAAGTCAACAAAGTAAAGTAGCATCGATAAAGAACTGCAAAGCCACCCAGGGTATCTGGTTTTGGAATTGAGTAGTGATTGGTATGTGCGTAAGAGAAAAAAAAATGATGTCTGCAACGTTCCTCAAGATCCCCTCTGTGTTGCGCCAGTGGCCTGCAGCAAGTCTGGCGGCAAGAGAGTAAAGAAGATGGAAGTAATAATAACAATAAAAAGAATAATCTGGTGCAAATGGACCCCAAGGTGTAGTTGTCATCCCTGTGCAACAATCACCCTTCACTGCAATTTACTGATGCTGCTTCATTACAATGCAGCATATAAAGGGGCGATGAACAAAGTGCACTATTTAAAGCTACGTGGTTAAAAGCAGCACATACCACCCAGCAGGCACTGTGATGGGAGCTAAGTCAGACTGTGCAAAAGTGAATTGGCCTGTAAAGAAACTAAATAGAGACGTCATCTGTATGCAGAATGGTGATCAATTTAGGGGGAAAGAGAAGAAATGGAAGGAGGGAAAAGATGTTTCCTTAGTGAAATATTAAAGGGATTCCACATTAATCTGAATTAAAACATCCTTTGAAGACGTAACAACTTGCGGCTTTGTTAAAAGAAAAGATAAGGACTATGATGTTTCCTATCTGGAACATGTAAGTGGGCTCTCTGTTTCCCATTTTTATCCTCCACAAAATGAGCTGAAACAATGTTTTTAGGTGAATGTCGACACTGTAAATTCAGGTTAATATTATTGAAAAGAGAGAGTGACAGATTTTCTGATTCTTGCCTGCTGTAATTGAAAGCCTTACTTTTCAGTTAGTTTTCAGAAGATGCTGAAGCAATGTGTTAAGAAGGAAAAAAGGGATTCTTTCTTCACCAAGGATCATTGAGTATGTCATTGGTTAATTCTTACTCTATGCTCCTCATTAGCATTGCTCTCAAGTTTCTGGTTATCATATCCGAAATATTAAGACATAATAACTACGGAGGTGCAGATAATTGGATATTAACCAGAACATACTTGACTGGGCAGGAGGTAGAGCCCTGCTTAAACTAATCCTGAAATATATTAATCACCAATTAATGAAAGGGTTTCAAATTCATTTTCTATTATAGAACACCTCCGAGTATCTAAGCTTTTTCTAACAAAATGACTTGGAATAACAGGGTAGAAATAAGAAATACAGCCATCTGATGATGGCTTGAATTAATTCTTTATAGCCTGTTGTCAGGTAATCGTGAAAACTATATGTCAAGCCTTGATGACTCCTTACAAAGTCTGATGAAAAGAAGAGGGTATACTTTTCAAAGTTCAGTGGCCTTTGTTTAAATTCCAAATTTATAATTTTAAATAGCAGAACCATGGCTAAATATTTCATCAGAGAGTTGTCATAATATTAACTAAGTCTTCCACCTCTAGACTTCCAATCCAACAACAGATGTACTCTTAAAATATAAAGTCAATTAATGGAAGCCCAGAGAACTCCAGCAAAGACATGTCTTATATATAGTAAACACTAAGTTGTAATAAGTTGGTGATGTATTAAGGGATAGAAACCTTGTCTAGTTGAAATGTCATCACCATTTACTTACATGGAAATAAAGTAATGCTAAAGAAAAAACGGGAACAAAGAAAAAAATAAGAAGAGGAGGGAAAAGGAAAGTCATATTCTGTATGTTCCACACAGCTGTAGGATTGGGTCTGATACGTACGTCTCACAGATGTTTTCTTAGTTTGCTTTTAAAAGCCTCACCATAGTCCGTAGAAAAAGTTCTGTAAGTATTCACTGGAGTTAGAGAAATTGCTATAAAAATGCCATTCATCTTAAAGAAAAAAGTAAAATTTCTAAATCCATTATTCTCACAAAGTGATTCTAATATCTTTCCGTACTTAAAAGATGTAGCTCCTCCAGACTCTGAAAACGACTTTACATTTTTATGTCAGAGAAAACAAGGTGTCAGGATGAATGCAATGTAAACAAGGATTTACAATGACACTACTTCTCTACTGCTCCTGGCTTTATTCACGTCATTTGATGAAAATAGTAAGAAAGCTCTTGTTATCTCAGATTTTTTTTTAATTCGGTTGTTTGTTGACTTTAATTTTAATAACTCTTAAATAGGCACTCACAGCAGATGAACTTAAAATATGCCGGCAAGCTGGCCCTTTTATCAACAATTTTGCCATAGAAATACACAAACATTTCAATGGCTCTTCATTAGCAAACAAATCAACAAGTGATATTTTAATGCATGACTTTATTCCGTCTCTGTGGGGATTGCAGTTGAGAGTGTGATGTACAGTACAGAGAAAGGAATTATCAGCCACAACGTCCCAGGGCTCTCCCCATTGAGGACTTCGCAGCCTCTGCTTAAAGACTGCATTTAATTGACTGATAGACAGTAGCTTCTTTGTTCACAGAAGACAGCGAAGTAATGGCAGCTTGAAAATCGTACCATCTACAGGGTCTCCTGAGACTAGTAACAGGGGGATATGTGTCAGGAATAAATAAATAATCTAATTATTAAGCCACTTCCTGTCAAGTTAACTCCAATTTGTTGGCTTTTGAAGGCAACAAAACGAGGCATTTTTCCTCATTATGCTTCTCTTTTTATACCAGTGGTAATCACAGGCGGATTAAAGGGTGCCTGATTGGTTTTTTTGTCAAGGAACTGAGAAGCAGCCAACAGTACAGAAAAACAGAGTTGGGGTTAGAAGAAATTTCATGCTTGTCTCCTTTCCAGCTCCCTAACAGCCCACACGGCCGCCCCATACAGAGCTGCCAGCTGTACAGCAAATGTGTGCCCCTCCGACTGAGGCCTACCGGGCCACAGGCGCCATCCTGAGAGCTGTGAGATACCTCGCAATCTTGGCAGGTAGCTACTGCTGTCATAGGCATAATTCTAAAGGTGACCTACGAAACCCCATCAGCTCACCAAATGCAACAATATGAGCCGCTGAAGTTCGACACCCACTCTCCATATTGGCTCCTTTTCCTTTGTTTACGGCATTAATGACCCTGAAACTAGGAAATAACCTATGGAAACAGGTCAGCAGAGACCTTTTCTTTTGATGTGGATGAGCTGATCCTGTGGAAATAGGTCATGATCCGGTGTGTGTGTGTGTGTGTGTATGTGTGTGTGTGTGTGTGTGCACGCGCCAGCATGCATGTGTGCAGACATCCATCTTTGTACCTATTGCTGATGACTTTGAGTACCCTTCATTCAGAAATGCTTTGCAAACTTCATTCAGAAACAGATACCTATGTTTCACAATTACATATCAAACAGTGAGTGATAAATGGATACATCTGTGGCATTTTCTCCAGGAAGTCAAAGGTGAAGACAAAATGAGAGCCCAAAGCCCCGCCATCGTACCTCTGCCAGTCACGTGGCACTATTTATCTGGCTTGGCCTCCCTGCCAAGCGTCTCCGTACAGGGCCTAGGAAGGCAGGCTGGCGTGCCGTCATTCTCTACTTGAGAACACTCTTCTGAGGCCTCTTTAAGGGCAGCGTGTTCTAAAAAGTAGCTGAATCTTCGATCTGTCTATGGGCTCAGCTAGAATCCTCGGTCTCTTAGAAAATTAACATCGCAAGCAATGTCTGAGAGGCTTTCTTTGGGGCTTGTAAATTAGAAACTGCACTAAGTGCCAGTATTTTTCACTTATTTTAAATCAAAGCTGCTAGATGCAAGCTAAAACACACAACAAGGATGAACATCTTGATTTGTCTTTTAATAGCATAACACTGAAATTGGGAGACAGACCCAAAGATTTGCACACGAAGTTGTTTAAGAAATGAGACTCCAAATAACCAAGACGAGCCCCTGAAAACTCTGCCTTCCTCCAAAAAGTCTCATTTTTCTTTAATTTTCTTTTACATTGTCTTTATTTTTGGGAGGGCTGACAGAGAGGAGCCTTGGTAAGATTCTATGTCCCCTCTTTGCACTCAGCGAACATTGTAGCTATATTTATGCCTGCGTATGTCCTTTCTGAATACATCTTGAATTTTTGTTAAATTGCGCAGATAATTAAACTCTCTTCATATTTACAGTCTGCTTCATTGGTACCATGAATTCCGTTTTCAGTTACTGTCTGCAAATTCCCTCTCTGAACAATTTCATACTAAGCAATAACACTTCATTTTACATAAGTTTTATCTGATGTCCCCACACAGAGCTGCCAGCTGTACAGCAAATGTGTGGTTCTCAAACTGAGGCCTACCAGGCCACAGGCGCCATCCTGAGATCTATAAGGCACCTTGCTGTCATTGGCAAGCTTTCCCTGCTATCACTGTGACCATCACTCCACACTGCACACAACTTAAAATCATCTGATTATTAGAATTTGTGGCCCACACTCCATTTTATCCTTTATTTAATCTATCCCCAGATCACACATTTGTTTAAATGTTTTGGCTGGTTTACAAATCATGCAGCCATCTGCACAGTAGGTGTGACACCATTTTTTAGACAAAAGTTACGTTATAAACAAAGATAAAGTCATTTGAAATGCTTTGGTGTTTGTTATTCTGCCTGGTTCACTTGGACCAACTCTAAGAAATAAATAGAATTATCTGTGTAAATCGATGAACATCTATGAAAAACAACACCCAGCAGAACGCCCAGCTTGCTCCATTACCTACGTTAATATCATGACAGCTGAGGAGAGATGACCTGGCCCACTTCTCATCTCTCCTGTACAGATGGCTATTAAAGAGAAAGTATCCCTTTTGTATGGTCCATGTAGAAACCCTTTATGGGCTTTTCAAATAAGCCAGCATTGCCCACATGAGGGTAGCTTTCTGTTACCATTAAACTGCCCAGATTTCATCTTTTTTAATCCAGCTCTTGATGAAATAAGCTAGTATTTCATCATATTTAACACCAAATGCTTGTTTCTTAATTCCCTGAATTTTGTAAGCAATCAAATAAAGATGGTTTTTAAAAAAAGATTCAATAATCTTCTCATTTAGAATGAATATAAACCAAGGCTCCAAAAAATCTCAATGATTTTGAGTTTCTTAGGATAATATAGAGATTATATACATACACACACACATATATACACCCCACATATAGACATTATCATAGATTCATTTCTATTCATTCTTTTGAAAACAGCCAATGAAAGCAGAGAATTTAAAGGGCAACATGGCCCTTTATGTTCCTATGTAGAGATCCATATCTTTGGATATTTCCCCTTAAGACATAAAATCTAAAACCACTATAGACCTCAAAATATTGGTTTTAGTCTATTCTAAAGCAAGAGCACTCAAGCTGAAATGCTTCAGAGGTGATACTGAATGTCACAAAACATGAAATGAAGATTAGTCACATAGTACAGCAACCACCAAAGAAATGAAAGGAAAAGAATGCCATTTGTGACCTTGGGCATCAAACAAATTGCAGAATGTATGAATGCCACTTGCCACAAGAACAGAATAAAATTTCACCACACTGTTGGAAACTGATTTATGCATTCTTTATGTCTTGGCATCAATGATGTATATCATGTGTAACATAACACACAGGGTACATATCTTCTCATGCATTGTAGAAGAGTTGAATCTTTTCCTAATCTTTTAAAAATTGTGATTATCTATAAAACAGTGAGTATTAGAGATATGATAAAAATAGTCAGCATCTTTGTATGACATTTTCTTATTAGTGAGCAATTTGCTCGCTATGTTTACATCCCAAATTCTAGTTCTGCTTTTCTGAGAGATAAATATCTTTCCTTTCCCAAAATGCTTTAGCATCACCCTTGATCTGTCTAGGACATGTTTATTTGTGAGTATTTCTGGATTTTCTATCTTTTCACAAAATGGGATATTGTGACACTTAAACACAATATTGCCATTATAATACTGATCTTTCTAATCAGACGAAAAAATATAAAAAATAAAACTTATGAAGCAACCATTTCTAACCAGATTTTTAAAAATAATTCTTACATAAATGATTTGTACTCATTTCTTTCATATTCTCCATCCATGAACTTTGAAAGAGAGTTCTGGAAACAGTCATAACTGTATGCTGACTACTTGTCCTCCAAAGTCCATGGCTGTAGTAATCAGTTCCAAGGATAATGGTATTTCTCCCCTTTGATCATTTCTTTGTCAAGCCGACTGGCCTTCAATGGGGAGGGTACCACTGGTTGTCTACCACCAGCCGCTCACAATTTGCTCACTGTGTTTCATGAGACAGTTGTTTCTGGCTGTTTGGAACACATTTGTCTCTTTGGGGATTTATGCTCTAGTTGCAATGCCAACCTCCATAGTGATCGAAATTTCTTCCTAACTAAAATAGATAATTAGGGGCTGGTAATTATTGGTCAAGAATTATCAGAGTGAAAAAACTAAGCTTCTCATAAATAGTTCTTGGCAATGTCATCTCTTTATATTATCTCATGCCTAACAGCCCTTTATTCAGAGCACTTACAAATTTACCCTCCGCTGTCGAGCCTCGTAATTTTATATGAAGCAATCCCTTTTCTGGGTTAAACACATTTAAATTCTCTGGTTTCATCTCTACTTGTGCTAATCCATACCAAATAATAATAACAACAGAAAGCTGAAAGAGGAAAATAACAATAAATATTTATTATGCCAATAGAAAGGAAAGGATGAACAGCAAATTAAAGAACCTAATACACGACGGCTTCTTTTTGTATTCTCAGGTCAAAAGCCAATGCGAACTATGTGAAATGAACAAAGGAAGACAAAAAAAATTTTCTCATCTGCACAGACATTAAAAGAAGGAAATCTTTTCCCCAGGAAAGCTGTTAAAATGTTTTGTAGCTCTTTCTTTGTGTGTGTGTAAGAAGAAAAGAAACCCCTGAATAGTCACTGGTTTGATTTCTTACTGAAACTATGTCAAAATGTGGTGGAGAGTGAGTTTGGTTTTTTTGTCCTTAATAGACATAAGTCAAATCCCTAGTGCATTTGCATCGAGTAATTATTCCTGCAACTCAGACCATGTGTCCACACCTAGCTGCAAAACAGCACTTAAGAAGAGCACCTCCGGTATGTACCTGGTAGAAACATTGATGGTTTTCCTTTCACAAATGTCCCTGGCCTATAGCCTGGGACCAGCACATCCAGAAATAAGTGTAGAGGTTCCTTGACATTGAGATTGCATTAAAACATACGTGCCACAAAGAAGCAAATGCAAATGACTTGGTTAAAGAAGGAATTTAAAGTTACACCTCATGGGGTCATCTGCAGATCTTGTTTTCCATCAGGTGACATAATCTTTCCTCTAGACTGATTGAAATGTAAAATAAAATCTGCAAAAATACTATATACCCTCTTAATAAAAAGAGTAAGAGGCTTTTCAGATAGTCTTTAATCCCTCTTTCCCTGCTAAATGTCTAGTTGAGATTATTTTTTGATTACGGGAAAAAAAAAAGACAAAACACACGGAAACACAACCTGAAAGTACCTACCCTCAGTGGAGGTCTTCCAGCCAATGAAATAACGCTGCTGCCTCATTCAAAAGACTAAGTATCACACTGGGATTTTAAAAAAGGGTATCTTAGCCTTTGTGACTCCTTCCCTTTTTGTATTCTCTCTCTCTAGACATTAACAATGCAAATGGAGTATGAGGACTTGGATGCATGGTCAGCAGATAAAACAATTAAATGGATGCTATTCATTTGTTTAGGCTTCCAGTGTATAAGAGAATTATATATTTTATTATTAAAAATAGGAGAAATATTAAACAACTAGGCCCTCTGTGAAAAGGAATGGAATTTGTTTCTCTGGTGGAAGGTAAATTGTTAAATGCTCAGATGCTAAGAGGCAGTGAATATCATAGTAATCTCCATAAGATACGGGGGAAAGATCTTGGGAAAGCACTAATGATGCAAGGAATGTAAGACAAATAGAAACTGGAAAGATATGAAGCCATTTAAAAAGAAAGGCCAGGCCAGGCGCGGTGGCTCACGCCTGTAATCCTAGCTCTCTGGGAGGCCGAGGTGGGCGGATCGTTCTGAGCTCAGGAGTTCGAGACCAGCCTGAGCAAGAGCGAGACCCCATCTCTACTAAAAATAGAAAGAAATTAATTGGACAGCTAAAAATACATATAGCAAAAATTAGCCGGGCATGGTGGCACATGCCTGTAGTCCCAGCTACTTGGGAGG